>JAPQWV010004876.1:0-25358 GCA_027422505.1 Craterostigma plantagineum
ATTAAGACTTACCGAGCTCTCTCAAACACTTAAAAAACACAGTTTGTTTTTTGGATGATGTACCTCTTAGAGGCGAGCGCTACTGCTCCGTGGCAGCTTGCATCCCCGTCTCACTAGATTCAGCAAAAGACGAACTCGAAGATGCTATCGATTTCCCCTTAGCATCGGTGTCTGTTTTTCTTTCGCCATTCGACGACTGTACAATAAGCTGAAGTTGGCGTTGCAAGAACTGTCGAAAGGAGGTAACAAGGGTGGTTTGAGCAGAGCAGATGATAAATTGGTCTATGCCATAATCTTAGATCATACGAAGAAGAGAGATTATATGAATGGGGTCATTCATATAAAGCTTTTGGGCCGAGTTAAAGAGTACCTCAATCTGCTGCTCGAGTAATTTTACTTGTAAATCCCGCTGAGAGTCTGAAGTGTTCGATTGATACTGTTGAGCCAATCCACTGTCAGCTGACATCGAACTGTTTCCAGGAAATCCATATATTTGATGTTGAAAGGCATACCCTTGTGACCTGTGACATACATACTAAAATTGCAACTCAAATTTGTCTTGTGTCATTGCATGGAAAGGAATTATATAAGCTACGAAAATTCATCGTTGGATTGGATGAATAATGTTAAAAGCATATTGCTCCTAGTTATCAAAGTGGCCCAAAAACAATCAACTTACGCTTATTGACTGAGTCAAGAGATGTAAAAAAAAACACGTGGGAAAAAAGTGCTCACCATGCCATCGTATTGGGAGATGGATAAACAAAAGATTTTCCATATATTGCTGCAGCAGAAGCAGCAGCTTGCAGTCTAGCTTGGTGCTGACTAGTATTATCACTCGCCGTACGTTCACTAGAGGATCCTGATGACTAGTCCCACTCCCAGGAGTAGCAGTTCCTATGTTAAGACAATGTTAAGTACGATTACAATGACGAAACAAATAACTTTCACTTGAATTTAGCCGAAACCAATGAAACAAAATGTGTACCACGCTGTTGCCCATCTGCTCTTGCTCCGCTAGTTGATGTTTCACCCTCTTGTGGCACAACAGGTGCTCTACATGTGGGGCATGTGTTTTGTCTTTCTAACCAAGATCGGAGACAGTGAACATGAAATAAATGCCTACAAGCAAGTCTCTTTGCTGTAGTCATCTCCTCATGGCATATAATGCATGTATTATCACTTCTGCAGATGAAAAATAATGAGTGGGAGTTATCATTAGAAGAAAACAAATAATTGTTTCCCTCAGCGTGGGATACTTACTCGTTGAGCTCCTCAGGCGTTGCGTCGGGGAAACGGTCGTTCATGTTTGACGTGATCTTACGGTAACGTATGTAGTCAGCAACACGAATTTTGAAGTTTCGGAATGTCTCATACAGCTCACGAATCAAGTGTAAAGGCACACCATAGTTCCTGAAAAAGAAATGAAAAAAATGTAACATACTCCCGCAAGGAAAATAAATCTAACAAAAAGGTCTGCGTAGAGTAACTGCTATACAAGCAAGACACCAAATTTTACTGATGATCCAAATGTCAACCGTGCACTCCAAATCAACAAGTTAGAGTAGAAATACAGACTCCTCAATACGGTACAAATATTCAATTTTCACGACCCGCAAAAGAAATAAGAAACTTGTCTGAATGAGGTCAAGCAAGTGAAGCATGAAATGCGGTGGAAATGAAGATTATGTAAACCAGTATACCAAATAATTAAGAAAATTAACACATCCACAAAGTGACTCATCCTGGGTCTTACAAGACCATATAGCCTATTTCAAGCAGAAAAAGTTATATTGCACTTACACAAAGATGACGAGGAAGAAACACATATACATAGTCAAATGGAGCAAGTCCCGCACAAGCTCCAAATAAAAGGTGTAGACTGCCTTCTTTTCCCATTGACCTTCCATAATCATGTCACTAACATAGAATACATATTTAACAAATGTAGATATAGTCGTAGTGGCCAATATCATATACCTGAAACAGAATTTATTGTCAGAACAAGACAACTAAAAATAATTTAAGAACAAACAGGTAATGGATACAACGCTAATAAGTTATTCCAAGAAACTTACTCAAAAGCGAAAAAGAGCGCAACAGAGGCCTGTCTGGTTCCAGCAAGTGCTTTACTGAATTGTAACAGAGGACACTGTCGATGAGTAGAAGGAATCCCATAAAAGACACAATACGGATGTGAGATAGCCTAGGAATGGACGTAGTTGTTTCAATGTACTCAATCCTCTTTTGAGCCAACCAATGCAAAGACTTGATCAGAAGCAAAGCTGTGACCATTGCAAGGAACGTCACAGAAAAAATCCTGTCTGAAAATGGTAATCGCGAAAAGTATCTCCATGATTTCTCGCCATGACTGCTCATTCAGCCTCTCAACTTCCGCTTCCCGTAAAGAGCCAAGGAAGATTTTCTTGGTCAATTGCCACAAAGTGCACATGATGACCAGACCCATATTTAGAAGGAGAACCAAACTTATCTTCGAAGTTGACAAGTAAACCATCGCAGGATAAAACTGACCCCTAGTGCTGAAGGCATGGTATACGACAGCCAATGTAGCCACAACACTGAAACCAGCGTATGTTTGCAGCCTCACCATTTTTCTTCAGCTCCCTATTGATCACAATCAATCGGTTCACATCCAGATATTAGACGAAATCAACCAAACGTTTTAACCATCTACAAGATTGATAAAGCTTAAAACTCGTGCTCAGCAGAAGTCCCTAATTTTCAAAATATCAAGAAAACGATTCAGATTCTAGATCAATACCAACCCAACTGAAATCAATCGAAGATTGTGTTCAATACCACGACAACAAAGGCCTACCAAATAAAACGAGAAAGAATAACAATCCTACACTATACCAAGTGATCAATGACATTCGATTAGCATCATATTTAATCAGATCAAAAAATTACGGCATTTTGACATCCGAAATCGAAGAAACTAGCTAGTGCAGAGAATCAGACACGTAACACAAAAAGTAACGGAGAAGTATTAGGGCTGAAGACTTGACAAGGAGGGAAATCGAGCTTACGAAAATTATCAATTACCGATTTGAGAAAGGAACAACAATCCGACGAACTAAGCCGAGGAACAATAAGATCTCCGATGGTCCTATAAATTCCCGTAACAAATTTCTAGCCGACGTTAAATTTCAGCTGAGCTCTCGAATTTCTCGATTTTACGATATTATATTTGGAGTTGGACTTTCAGACAAAAGGGCTACACACGTAATTACGAAGAAAAATGGGCCTTAAGCTTTGTTTGCCCCTTAGTATTGAGCTTCTAGAAGCTTCAACGGTCTTGCTAGGGGTGATCATTTAACCCGTCGGACCGCCCCACCCAATCGATCCAACCCAACCCAGATCGCAAGTGTCGGGTTAACGGTTTGATGGGTTGGTTTGGGTTTTAAGAAGTAAAACCGCATATTTTGCAATCGGGTTTGGTTTTGTATTTTAAAACCGCATAAAACCGCACCCAACCGCGTTTTAAAAATATACTAAAATTTTACCATATGATATTCAATCTTTCATAAAATAATACATATCTCATAATAGTAGCTAGGCTAAAAAATATTAATTACTATAATACAAGAAGGCAATTCATAGAAGGCAAGTTAAAATTTTAAAATCAAAAAATTATTTCTTGTAAGGAAAATTTTTAAATCAAAATGAGGCACTGCTTTAGTTGCTTTACCAAAAGCCGACTGTGAACAAGGAATATGAGCTTCTAATCAAGCTTCTTATCGGAATTTTATTAACTGTTACTATTATTTATTACTATGATAATAACATTTCTGTATATAAACTTTTATATTTGTTAATAGGTTAATGATATACCTTTTTGCTCTATCTATACTTTAGAATATTACCTTAATTTTCGTTATGATAAAAATAAATATTTAAACCGCAAAAACCGCCCCAACCCAACCGTACATAAGCAAAGCGCAATCTATCGGGTTAAGATTTTTATGATCGGGTTTGGGGTATATTTTAAAAAACCGCAATATATTTGGTCGGGTTCAATTTTCGATAAAACCGCCCAAACCGCACCGCGCACCCCTAGTTCCTGCTGGTCCAAACGAATTTCGATTTAGCTTACTATTTAACACTTAGTCTTTTATAATTTAGAGGGTGTTTGGAAATACTTCCCAGACAAAAGTCCTTTTAAAAATGGACTTTCTAGGAAGTGTTTTTTAAAAAGTTTTTTTTGAGTTTTTGTTTTATTTGGTAAATTCACATTTTAAAAATCCATTTTAAATTATGTGTGAATGTGTTCTTAAAAGTTTTAAAGATTTTTGCACTTCTTCGTAATGGACTTTGAATAAGTCACTTATCAAAAAGTGCATTTGGAATTAATCCAAAAGTCCATTTGAAATGAATTTCGAAACAATTGTTAACCCACTATTAACTATGACAATCAAGTAATCCAAATAAATTCGAAACTACAATCTCTATTTAGAGATTTCATGACATGGTCTTAATTTCTTTTTATATAAATATGAAGCATTTAAAATTTTTAAAAAAACGTAAAAAGGGAAAGAATCAATTTTCTTCAACAAGCAAAAAAGATTAAATAGGGAATAACAAATATTATGCTATTCATTCATT
Organism: Craterostigma plantagineum; assembly: GCA_027422505.1. Taxonomy (NCBI): domain Eukaryota; kingdom Viridiplantae; phylum Streptophyta; class Magnoliopsida; order Lamiales; family Linderniaceae; genus Craterostigma; species Craterostigma plantagineum. Next base: position 4,627 of record JAPQWV010004876.1, read on the forward strand.
CATTCATTCAGGCAGCAGCAGCAGCATCCTTGAGAATCTCATAAACAGAGACAATATTTTCAATGGCGAGCAGAACTATAATGCACCATTCGAGCGCATCTGATTTTCTGTTATGAAGAACTCCTTGTAAGAAATGAATGTTGTGCTGCAAAGAAAAACAAACCAATCTTTGTCATTTAGTTGAGAGAGCAAGCTAATGATTGATTAAGGTTTTCTTCATCAGAGAAGCATTTACGATGATGATCGATGGCTTATTACAGAGGTAATGTAACACAATTAACAAACAAAACACACCTTGACGAACTTGAGTTTAAAATCGAGATTTCCAAACCGTTGCGTGACCTCGTACTCTTCCCTGAGGTAATCGAGTATTTGTGCGTATTTTGCATCCCTCATGCAATTTCTGACCTGAAATATATATATATATATATATAAAAAGAGCAACAATGAATATCATCAGATGCCCGGAAAAAAGGTAAATTTTAAGGATGATATCCTGAATTCAAATTGGCAATAGGAGCGTGCAATTATGTGTGATATCAGAATTCTTTACCTCTCGAAAAGACCGACTTTTAGAATGACGTCAGCGAGGTTCGAATTAGCCTTCCCGACGAGTTGAAACAGCTTTTTTCGGTCCATGGTGAAAGTACCCGTTCTTGCCATTGCACGGTTTATTTCTGCAAACTCTTTCATAATACCATCAACCTAAGATACGAAAAAAAAAGCAGGAAACTTTTTAAAACTAAAACGAACATTATTCGTACTACATACGCACGTATTTACTGTTTTTTACCTGAGATACGAAATAATCAAGGGCAATGCTTTGGCCAAGCACACTGCTAATAATACGAACGCTATCCGTGTCCAAATTCTTCAACACGATGTAATCTGGGCCGCCCTGCATGTCCTCCACCAACAAAGGCTTCTCCTTTATAGCATAATCTGAGAAATTAGAAATCAGTAATTAAGAAAAGATGAACTTGCAATACTCAAGATAGTAAAAAGAAAGAAGGGATTCACCGTCTTTTTTCATATCGGGAAGCAATTCAGAACAATGTTGCCTAACAGCGTCCAAGTAGAAATCGATTTCATGGTCCTCGACGTTGAATAAAACAGCAGAACCGTATTGGAAGACTACCATGTAACGAAAGGCACTTGCCTTCTCATCGGTCATACTTCCCTGCAATGAAGAATAAACACTATTTCAAATCGTAAGATGACAGTCGAACATTTGGTTCGATACGATCGACCATGAGGGATTTGAAGATCTTCTTACGTTCAGCAATGGGTAGCTGAGGAACTTGAGTGCCACTGAATTCGAAGAGCGGGATGTTTGAGGAATGACGTATTTGGGTTCGCGGCTTGCAGACTTTTCAAATCAACACTGTTTCAGAAACCATGAATCTGAGATTACACTATTGCACAATTAAGATGGAGCACGGTGACGAAGGTATATGTGAGTGATGTATAAATCCCCCCGCAAGAGACACATCTCAGCAACTGCATCGAGGGTTTGCGCACATTTGCCCAAGAAAGTAGCAGAAAACTGAAAAAGTTCCTGACTTTGGAGTAAATCATATAAATTATGCTCCAAGTACTCAATCCACTGCACTATCCTCCACAGACATTAGGACACCGTTTGACGGATGACATGATAACACTATTGTCTTTCAACAAACAAGGAATAATGAGATGAAACCCCTACGGTGAAGGAAATGTTATTGAAATATTGGAATAACCCTTGAAACCCGTAATTTCCCCGACATTATCTCAGTATTTCTTCCACAGTTCCACTGTATTTCCCTACTTCGAAACTTTAAAAATTCTCCAGAAGAGAAAGCAACATACTGAAAGCTAAGTTCATAACATAATGGCAAAGTAACCACAAGCATCATATGAAGCTAAACAACCGAAGAACTAACTCGTTAATAGCACCTATGTCAGTCAGCCTAACCTTACAAAAAGTTGAAGCTAAATTGAAGGAAAGAAGTTAAAAAAAAAGCCCGAACCTGGTGGAAAGAAAAAAAGCTTTAACTGGGATTTTCGCCTCGCCTTCATCTGTTTCCAAAGAATCCTCATCCGAAAGGTCCTCTCGAACAAAATCGCGTGCCTTGACATCGAATTCCTCGGCGAACGCCGTAAATTGAAAGGGGACTGCTGAAAATGACCTAAAAATTCAGCAAACGGCTACCACGATCTGAAATCGACGGCGCAGGTCGAGATATTGACAGCGGCCTTGCGGAGGAATTGGAAGTTACAATCGATTCAGTTGCTGACAATACGCGGGAGATTATGTGGTAAGCTCTATATCTCCCCATTCACTAGTACGATTCCAAGAACTCCACAATCGAACTTTTCCCTAAGACCATCTCCAATCGGCTTTCAAAATGAAACCCGTACCGAAAATTCACTCCAACCGATACTGATTAATATACTGAAAATGCGTTTTTTTTGTTATTTCTCTACATCTACAACGCAAACATGCGTTTGCAATTTAATCCAACACAAAACTTTTGTCATGCAGCCCCTTTAACTTTATAATTTGCTTTTCTTCCAAAAATCTTTAATTTGTCTTTCATATTATATTTATTTTGGTCTTTTACATTTATATATTTGAAATTAATTTTTATAATTCTAAACAAACATCTCTGTGTGTTTGTCACAAGAAACTGACGGAAGGCAAATTTAATATAGAGATCAAGAAGCTATAATTAATACAAACTGAATTATGCGACAACATAGTATTGTGTGTATATAATTACGATGCTATAATATTAAAGATGTACAAACGGAATTTTGCATTATAATTAAATTATGTGTTATAAAATTGACAACTTTGTAAGTTATATTAGTTATGCTATATTATTAAATTACAATAATAATAGTAAAACATGTGGGTAGTATTGAAAGTTATAAAAAAAAATTGGCGTGGAAACGAATATTACAAAATAGTCTTTTGGGTTTGAAAATGAGTTAATCGGTTGGAGAAGAATTACTGCATTTTGAGTTTGAGAATGCGGTTGAGTTTGAGAATGAGTTTCTCGGTTGGAGATGGTTTAAGCTTCTTAAGCTCGGCTTTGATTTGCATGACGTCTCAGCTTCAGCCGGGGAAATTTTGAGAAATGCGACTGAAAGGAGAGAATGACGCATGTTATTTTTAATAGTGCTATTACCAAACTAGATAACTTTCTCACCCTATTACAAAACTAATCAACTTTCTCAATTTAATTATTAGTATTTTCGGTTTTCACCACAAATCTTCTTAATATTACTTTTTTTCACCATAATTATCACAAATTCTCAATGTAATTAACAATAATTATATTTTAACCAAAAATTTTTTTAACACCTCCATAAACTATAAAATCTCATATTTCAATCTTAATAGTTCAATACTACCGATTTAATATCGAAGATGTTAATAAAAAATAAGATCCAAATAAAACATTACTTAAATCAATAAGAAATATGATCCATTTATATTGTACTAACTAGTACTATCAAAATGGGCCTGGGCCCGCCCCACCTCGCCAAAGTGGCTGGATGGGCTCTGAAATTTTAGGCCCACATCCTCGGCGGGCAAGCCCGCGCGACCAGCGGGCTTTGGCGGGGCGGGCCCGTTGGGCTGCGGGTAGGCCCGCCCCAAAAATAAAAAATATATAATTATATTATATAATTGATTTACTAATAAAATATATTGATTTTTATGTTTTTGAATTATGATTTATACTTTAATAACATAAGAAATAATAATAATAAAGAAGTTGATTAAAATTAGATATATTTTTCAATTTGAAATCTTCATTATTACATTTTTTTCCATTTTTTATTTTTTTCTTTTTTTTTTTTAAAGTTTTTAAAAAACGGCGGGCCCGCCCCGCCGGCCCGTTTTGACGGTACTAGTAATAACTAATATGGGCAAAAAGAATACATATTACTCCTATCTAATCATCTCAGGTATTGACTAACTAATCCTCTCAAAGGTAGAGCTTCCCACACTAATCCAAAACAAGGTATCAATTTCTATCGTGTGTTGTACATGTGTGTTGACAATGACTGCTCACCATTTGTTTTTGTTTGCCTTTTTTTTGTTTCTTTTTGCACATCTGTGATGATATGAAATTTTGAACACATTAGTATAATATTAGTTGTATATTGCAATAGGTTTCAAGTTTCGTTTTCTAATTTCGATCATGTGAAGTGGATCGAAGGTCTCACAAGAAAAACGCACGGAAAACTATGTGAATTGTGATAATTTTTTGTAGAAGTTGATTTTTGTTTAATAATACTTATTTGAATATTCTACGGATTATTACATGAGTTTTTTGTCTGTTAATGCGTTAGATAATATTTCTTAATATATATGCCAAGATGAAGAATGACATGTACCCGAGGGTAAATGGCGAGAACGAAAAAAAAAATGAGTAAAAATTGATTGTGGGGTTAAAATATAATAAAGAGCAATTGTGTTACTTATTTGAAATAGTAATAGAGAAGAAAGTAATATTAAAAATATTTGTGGGGAAAACTGAAAATAATATTAGTATAAACTGAAAACGTTGATTAGTTTTGTAATAGGGTCAGAAAGTTATCTAGTTTTGTAACAGCAGTATTAAAAATAACACTACTTGTGTCATTCTCTCCGACTGAAACCTAAAAGAATTCAACGAAAGGGAGTGAGTGGGAAAATGACTAGAATACCCTTACTATAAAATGTTTAAGAACGGTTTAACCAACTTAATGAGATGTTCGAGTACTACATACAATCGAATAGAAAACTCGAATAAGTTATACGACTTGAATTTTTAAAACACTCGAATAGTAAATGCTCGCCGACATAAATAACAATTCGAGTAAAAGACTCCATGGCAAAACTCGAATAGAAAACTCGAATAAGGTTTGCAATCGATAAATACGTAGAACGATCAGAATAAAATCACAAACACATCAACCCTAAGTTCTTTCCTTCTCTTCGATTTTCTCCTACTCGAATTAATCAATCGAATCCTTCCACAAATCTGACACCAAATACAATGACGAAATCAAACCGAGCTACGCCGGCTACGCTTCGAAGAGACCGCATCGATGATGTTGTCGACGGCGACACAGTGACGGTGAGTTGATCTTATTGGGTTTTCGGTATCTGGTGTTCATTTAGTTTAATCGACCTATGTTCATGTGAAATCGGTGACGGGTAAACGTCGATTTCACATGGAACGGGATTATAGGTGAAGTTTTGTACCAATTTTGAATTTGCGCTTATGCGAGTTTTTTATTCGAGTTCTATTATCGATTATCTGATTCTGTTTTCGAGTGTGTGATACTCGAATATATTACTCGGATAACAGTGCTTATTCATGGTAACATTGGTTGTTTTTGCAATTTTTTCAGGTCTATTTCCCGACGAAGATGCCGGCGGATAATTACTACCACGCCACCCTTACGCTTAACTCGCCGTACATGACAGCTTGCGAGCGCATTCGTATGCTTCTGAACAAAAGGGAATTGGCGGAAATGGTCGCGAGGACCCAGTTCGGGAACCTGATAAAGGCGGCCCGTGACCACTACAACTCCAACATGCTTCTATGGTATCTGATGAGCCGACAGGTGGAGCATGTGCCTGAGTCTTTGGAGCTGTGGATGGTCGTTCGCAAGCGACCGTTAAGATTTTTGTTGGTTGAGTATTGCTTAATCACCGGCATGCACTGTCACGTTTCCGATGATCAAGTGATACCGTCATCGAACGAGTTTGTAAAGAGGCATTGGCCTGGTGTGATTCTCCTATTATCATTTTGAAGCTTTTTACTTCAATTTAAAAACTAACGCCTGTATTATGGCTCGTAGGCAAGGGGGTTATATATTTGGACGATCTGGAGATGAGGATCAACGATATGATGCGCGTGAACATGGAGAAGTTGAAGATCGCGGTCCTATATTTTGCCATCGCGGTACTAGGGCTGCGGAGAGTGAAAAGGTACCTGAAGGTGAAGACCGAGTGGCTCCGTATGGTGGAGGATTTCGACAGCTTAACAAATATCATTGGGGAAGGATAGCGTCTATGGTCTAAACAAAGACCTAGTGGAAAAGCGTCGGATGATGACTTCCAAGGGAAAGCACCAGACGACCTTCGATATTAGCGGCTTCGTCCCAACCGCTTCAGGTAATTAAATTTATTTTATTTAAGTTATATTACATTTTTTAACTTAATATACTCTCTTTATCAGGTTCTTGCGTACGAATGTTGGCCGAGGCTCGGGGATTTGGCAATGAGGAAAAGCGATGAAAACCTCCCGTTACCCCGCATGTGCCATTGGAAGACAACATTCTTCGCCAAGAGTTCTGCTCCAAATTATGAATTGGTGGAGCGTGTCTTCAATGATGCGGATATAAATGTAAGTATATATATTTATTTATAATATGGGTTTTTAGAGTTGCATATCCCTAATTTGATTGAGTTTTTTAACTCGTATAAATACACAGACGGTGCAGTGTTGGCTTACACCATCCGAGGCTGAATTGGAATCGGATCACGGCCGCACGATCGCCGGCTTTCCTGGAAGCAGGGATGATGGCGTATCCTAGAGGATAGTGGAGCATCTTCTAAATGGGATGACGGTCTACTGCGCTAACCATCGACTCGCTCCATCTCCACCGTCTCCTCCTCCGCAGCCGACAGAGCCTTCACGTGAGGCATCCCCTCCGCAGCCCGAGGCATCCCCTCCGCGGCCCGAGGCATCCACCATCTCTTCTTCTTCAATCGCTCATATTGATCGGAGAATGGACAATATGGAGGCCGATGTTAGGGATATGAGGGCCGAGATTGTGGCGCCCACCCTCTACTACTATTTTCTTACGCTAACTTACGTGACTAAATAGAATATAAAATATATTACGTATGAAACACCGATAGAATTTTTCGATTTTACAAAGCACACCACACACGACTATTTTACAATACAAACATTGTTCAGATTTTACATACGATACAAACGTATTTTACAAAAAACACACATAATTAAACATGACGCCCGCCTCACAGGTCGCATCCATGTACACACCACCCTCAAAAGTCACCGGAAGTTCCAGAAGGACCAGCCTCGTCATCTAAACATTTACGTACCGGATTCGCTACGTCTACAACACATAAAAACATGGGATGAGCTATAAAGCTCAGTAAGTGGAAATATGCATGTATGCACGTGTCAAAATAGCAAAGGCATCCGCGCCAATGCTTTCTAATACTCTTATCCTCACATCATACTCATTCATTTCTTATTTTCATCAGGGCCCATAGCTACTTACTAACCGCACCATCAAATCATGAGCTCAAATCCTATACGGATAAAAATACGATAGTCGGCCCACACTGGCTAAGATAAAACTAGGGTTTATCTCCAGTCCTATCATTCACCAGGTCGCCCCTCTATCAAATTACTTTCCTGGCACTATAGTTATACTATGTGCCTTCCAATTACCTAAATAACTTAGGTAAATATATTCGACGGTTTTACCCCCGTCATGGTGCCTTTGTAGAAGTAGTTATATTCTCATTCATCTACATTACATATAATTCGCTTTCAACTCGAGTAGTACAATGCACGCTCATTCCTCAAAATACTCAGTATGATTCGTGCGTGCACATGATCATGCTGCATAAATAATGCGACAATTAATAAATTCCAAACAATCACATATAACAGATAATTCACATACCACGTATTCAGCGAAGCAATTAGTCACGTAACATTACACATATCCATCAATTTATGTGTTGTAGGTGAAATTTCCACTTACCTGGTATCCTTAGCTTAGCGCACGGTTAAATCGCTAACTTTCGAATCCTAATTATAAAAACATATAAAATTATAGTTCGTAAATTTAGTTACAATTTCATGAAATTGGCTTAATTTAGAAAATCCTAGTTTCGACTTTTTAAATTTCGAAACCCTAAAATTTAGAACTTTAACCTAAACTGAGAAATACTATTGATATAATTCTCGACATGAATTAAAATATATCTTGACATGGATTAAGATATATCTAGATATAACATAAATCTCGACATTTTCTTAAGATAAATGTCGAGCTTGGTTATGGAATGGTAACATAGATTTCGATATTAATAGCAAGATAAATCTCGACATTGACTGAGTTTCGACATGTTACTCTGACATAGACCTCGAGACTTATATATATCGATATTATAACTAAAGATCTTGACATGTATTTACAACTAAATCTCGAGATCCCCATTTACATAACATCTCGACATCTTACTCGAGATTTATTCCAAATTTCATAAAACTTGAAACAACACATAAGTATTTCGAAATCCTATTCGAGATCCTCAACCTCACAAGACACATATCGACATCTTGTTTCGAAACCCCACAAGACAAATCTCGAGATCCCATATAAACTTCTTATAAATCTCGAAACCTCTCACACAACATATCGACATCTTGTTTCACTCGAGATCCAATGTCATAATTTATGTATATATATCGAGATATAACTTCTCAAAACATGTCGACATCTTACTCGAGATCCCACTTCAGATAACATGTCGACATCTTTATTTAATTCGACATCCTCCTCACACTAACAATTTCGACATTTATTCGAGATTCACAACTACACAAGACTCATGTCGAGATCTTATAAATTTCAAAACACTTCCCAAACTATCTCGACATCCACATAAAATTCTTCGATATCCATCTCGACATTTATATAAATCTCGGCATCAACACTTCGACATTATCCTAATCTTCCCGAATCATAAACACTATTACTTCCTAAACTCTTAAAATCTTTGGATCAAAAATCATTTACACTATGAACATTATGAAAACCCTAAAACTCGAAGTCCATATAAAACACAATTTTATGCAACTTCCGGATTAACAAAAGTTTAAAACATAATCATAGTTAAAACATAAAGATTAAGGTAAGAAGTTTATACCTACTCCAAGCTTAATTTCGATCTTAGCTTGTCCGGACTTTCCTTTCTCTCGCAATCCTAAGTTCTCGCCAACTAACAAAAGGATGTTTACCTTTCTATCTTAATTGATAAAAAGGACTTTAACCTAATCCTCATCTTTATTTTACTTTTCTCGTTAGCTAAGTTGTCGAGCCATGTGCAATTAATATGTCCTAATCCCTACATATGATGCTTAATATATTATTATCTTAACTTTAAGTTGCTTTCTACTTTCACTTTAGCTTCAATTGTTTGGACTTATCTCATTCTTAATCGTGTAGTAAATTCAGTGATAAAAACATTTATCAAATATTAATATTTAAATATTGTAATTATCATTCTTTATAATTAAATCTCGAGTTCTTATACCAATGCATAGACATCGACATTCTTAATAAACTTTCATGAAGATCTCGACATATTCTAAGATGATGTCGAGCTTATATTTCTATGTTAAATATCGAGATCTATCCTAGAAATCTCGACATCAATTTCCAACTAAATCTGGAGCTATGTTTTGAAAATTATAATAAAGATTTCGAGATGTATCTATATATATAAGATATCGAAGTTACAGACAAGATTTCGAAGTGATAAGTTAGGATTTTACGAACATTTTAGACCCGAAAAATTGCGTAATTCATAGTTATATGTCTAAATTCAAAAAAAATCCTATCGAATGTTACTTTTCATATTTGACAGGTAACAAAGCTAAAAAGGCCAAAAATTCGGGAACGAACTTGAGCTAGAAATCGGCCCAAACTTTGTGAGCCCAAAGCCAAGAAAAACAAACAAAATCAACCCAAATATTTTCAGGCCATTAGCCCAACCTTAGCCCATGAATGTAGCCCAACTCACATATAATATGATATAATAGATACAAAGAGGGAGAGAGGAACGATCGAGCTATCATTATTAAAGAAGATGACCACGACACAACGCGGAAACAACGGAAGAAAAGAAGGCCAATCTTTACGGTTGAGGACACACGACAAGCAACGCAAAAAGAGCAGGCAAAGGAAAAAAAAAGGACGCATGAATTAAGGGAAACCCAGCTCGAGGAAATCAGGGATGTTTGGTCGCCCTCGTGTTTCACCTCACGTCTATAAAACGTTTCTTAAGAGAAGGGCAGAAGGAGGCTTAGAGACGGAGGTAATAAATAAGCTATGTTCTAATTAAGAAAAGAGGGGGGTGCGATCTATGTGTCATTAGTGAGGTGCGTGCTTGTGGAGCGCCCTTCGAACAGAAAAAGAAATCCACGCAAAGAGAGAGACCGAGAGTTTGAGGTCTGTGAGTTGCTGTGTCAGATCCGCTGGGCAGCTGCAAGCTTAGGGGTTTCTACACGAGGTTGAGCAGTTTGAGAGGGTGTGTTGGAGCTAGGTGCTATAAGAAAAATCGCCCACCAACCGTTCGACAAAACTACTGTGAGGGGCGTAATCTCTATCCTTTATTTTACTGTTTTAATTATGTGTTTGTTTAAATCGTCGTTGTTGTCGTTAATTAATATGTGTGTTTAAGTCTCTTTGTGATTAAGGTCATGTGAGGCCGGATTATGAATTCACCGTAATGTTATTCGTATCGTATTTAATCGTATGAGTATAAGTTATGTGTTTTATGTTTGAGTTTAATGCTTGCATGTGTCTGATCAACATATGCATGATAATTGACTGGTTTATGAGACGGACAAAGTAATTAGACCGGTTAGAACGATAAATATAAAGCACCACGACGTAAAACTGACCAGAAATGGAATTCGGTTCGTTCGTGTGGTTTCCGAGGTCTTAAGCGCCGAAAGCGTTTAAACTCGGAGAATTTCATAAATATTAAATGCATGCGTAGAAACTACAGTCATATAGAAATATAGGGATTGGTTCTCTATCGCATAGGATCGTTATTGCGGGACAAACGAGTAGCGATTATTTTAGGAAATTCTACCTTGACTGATACTCATTTGGTTATTTATGATTGATTGCATGCAGACGTAGGAATAATTCGTGCCGAGCATGCGCCTTGATCACATTGTCGTTAATTGATTTTAATTCGCCAATAGTCTATTTGCTTTAATTGTTTAGTTACGCTTTTATCTGGTTTGATTATTTTTAATATCAAAAAGCATAAAAATACCATATTTAATTTGCATTAGTCTAAATTAAAATTCAGAATAATATCTTAAAATTAATCGAGCTGTCTCGTGGATCGATACTTGGACTACGTCCATTTTATACTACTTGCACGACCTAGTATACTTGCTAGTATTCGAGCGTGTCAAGTTTTTGGCGCCGTTACCGGGGACAGCGGTATCATTAATTTTAAATTTAATTCCGAGTTTAATTTAGATATTCTATTTTTATAAATTTTTATTAGTATTATTATAATATATATGTTTTTCTTCTAGTAAAAGCTTTATTATTAATAATATTAATATTATTTTTATTATAGTACTATTAATATTATTTTTCCGTACGTCACTACCAATTATATATATCTAAAAAAAATTATTATTATTTTTATTATTATCATTATTATTATTAGTTATTGCAGTAGAAGTATTATTTTTTTTTTCTATATAAATTATTATTTCAGTATATTATAATTAGCATTAATATTATTATAATCATCATTTATATTTTTTTTACTTATATTTATTGTTATTATTATTTTTTTTTATCTAAGTCATTACTACTTCATTATTATTATTATTTTTATTATTATTATTATTATTTTTATTATTATTATTTTTATTATTACTTTTATCGGACTTATTTACGTTGATTTTATATTTTTTTTTTTTTTTTTTTTTTTGCAGAAATATTATTCGGTGCATGACACGAAACTCATATAAGGGACCATTATTATTCGACGCAGAAATCGAGGCGACGTGCCGACGCAACAACCGAAATCGTAGACAAAAGATGGAGGATCAAGAACGAGAGGAGAATCACGAGGAACAACACAATCACGGGATGGTTGCTCTACGACCCACTTTGCTAAGCCAAGCACTTCCTGGGCACTTCGATGACAATGATCCAATTGCCATTCCACCAGGACCAAATAACCAATTCGAGATCAAACCCGTTACTATACAAATGGTGACCGGTTCAACATTCAGTGGCCTGACGAATGAGGACGCAAATGCCCATATTACCAAATTCTCACAAATTTGCAAAACTATTAAATATCCAGGTGTTTCTCGAGAAGAGAAGTGATAAAACTGACATTCTTTCCGTTTTCTTTAGCAGGGAACGCTTCCGAGTGGTTTTCGTCACTGCCGCATGCATCCATACATAGTTGGGATGAACTGGTAGAATGTTTCCTGGGCAAATACTACCCGTTATCAAGAACGAGCGAAATTAGGGCTGAACTCGTAAACTTCAAACAACAAGGAGGAGAAACACTAAGCGACGCATGGAACAGATACAAGAATCTCCTCAGGCAATGCCCAAATCATAACATCCCATTGATCGTACAAATGCAGTCATTCTTTTTAGGATTAAGCACACAAAATAAGCGAATCGTTGATGGAGGGTGTGGGCGAAGTTTCATGGAGTTAGGAGATACTGACGCACTCGCAACCATCGAGAGGGTTGCGGCCTACCCGGCGAGATACACGGTACAAGATCTAGACCGACGGACAGCTGGCGTGCATGAGATAAATAGTTCAATGGAAGCACAATTTGAGGCTATTCACCGGAGGCTAGATGCGATGCAAACCAAGGATCCGGAGTCGGCCAACTTCGTCCACAACAAAGCAAAGAACGTATACTCAAACACTTACGATCCGAGTTGGAGGAATCATCCAAACCTATCGTATGGCAATTCACACTACGAGAAGCCTCCGGGATTTTCGAGCCAACAAGAGCGACCACCTTTTCAGAAGCATCAAGGACAACAAAATACACAACCACAACAACCGAAAGCAAGTTGGGAGGAAGCACTCGACAAATTGGTAGCGATACAAGGCAATGAGAATCGCAAGGCAGAGGAACGTTTCCAAAGTCTAGAGACGAGGGTCAACACCAATTTTCAAGATCTACAGGCCACAATCCACAACCTTGCAACAACAGTGGGACAACTTGCGAGCACGGTATCCGAGCGCAAACAAGGCGCACTTCCGAGCGACACCGAGAAAAATCCTAGAGAGTACGCGAAGGCCATTCAACTACGAAATGGAAAGACGCTCGAGCCGGCTTCAGAAACCCAAAAGGCAGTGGAAGAGATCGAAACAGAAGATGCCAGCCAGAGTACTTCCACGATCACGAAGACGTTGGACTCTCCACCGCCGAAGAGAAGGCCGAGCCACTACCACCGATAAAGATTCGACCTCCATTTCCAGCTGCACTACGAAGAGGAAAACCTGATAAACAATTTGAACGCTTTACTAATATTTTTAAGAAGCTTGAAATTAATATTCCTTTTGTTGAAGCGCTTTTGCAGATACCAAAGTACGCAAAATTCTTGAAGGAGTTATTATCGAACCGGAACAAGTTGGAGGAACATGGTACGATAGCGCTAAATGAAGAATGTTCAGCTGTGCTACAAAGGAAGCTACCACCGAAGATCAAAGACAGAGGGAGTTTCTCTATTCCTTGTTCTATAGGCTCGCTTTCATTCACTAATGTATTGTGTGATTTAGGTGCGAGCATCAATTTATTACCTTTTTCGCTTCTTAAGAAATTAGGAGTCGGTGAGCCAAAGCCCACATCTACGATACTCCAACTAGCAGATAGGTCGATCACTTACCCACGGGGAATAGTTGAGGATGTACTAGTGAAGGTTGGAGAACACTACTTTCCAGCAGATTTTGTGGTATTAGACATGGAGGAAGATACCGATATGCCACTGATACTTGGAAGACCATTTCTAAATACGGCAAGAGCACTCATCGACGTCGGTAATGGTAAACTCATCTTACAAATAGGGGATGAAAAAGTAGTATTTGATGTTTATAAATCAATGAAACACCCCGCTGATGATGATTCATGCTCGTTTATTGATAGTATTGACTCATGTGCTTTTGAGTATTTTAAGGCTTTCAGGAACAAAGATGAGTTGGAAGCATGTTTAGTTGGAGAAGACATAGAAAACAAAGCCGAGTTGGAATATGTCGTGGCGAGTCTAGAGGCAAATACACCTCACAGAAAGTCATTTAGATCAAAATTTGAGCAACTCGATCGGACATTGGGACTGCAACCACGGCCATCAATCGAGGATCCTCCAACTCTAGATTTAAAGCCTTTACCTAGCCATCTTAAATATGTTTATCTTGGCGCCTCTGACACTTTACCTGTGATTATTTCTTCCTCATTGACAGGTCTCATGGAAGAAAAGCTATTGAGAGTGCTAAGGGAACACAAGCGGGCATTCGCATGGAAGGTTGCTGACATAAAAGGAGTAAGTCCGACCATTTGCATGCACAAAATTTTAATGGAGGACTCGTACAAGCCGGTCGTACAACCACAAAGGCGTTTGAACCCAACTATGCAAGAAGTCGTGAAGAAGGAGGTAATCAAGCTTTTGGACGCAGGTATTATTTATCCTATCTCCGATAGCGCATGGGTTAGTCCGACGCAGGTTGTGCCGAAAAAGGGAGGTATAACTGTTATTAAAAATAATTCAAATGAATTAATTCGACTAGGACAGTTACGGGATGGCGTGTATGCATAGATTACAGAAAATTAAATGATGCCACACGTAAAGATCACTTTCCACTTCCCTTTATCGATCAAATGTTAGAGCGATTAGCTGGACATGAATTTTATTGTTTTCTAGATGGCTATTCAGGATATAATCAGATTTCTATAGCACCTGAGGATCAAGAAAAAACTACTTTTACTTGTCCTTACGGTACTTTTGCGTATAGACGTATGCCATTTGGATTATGTAATGCCCCAGCTACATTTCAAAGATGCATGCTTGCTATTTTCCATGATGTAGTTGAGAAATTTATGGAGATCTTCATGGATGATTTTTCTGTGTTTGGATCTACGTTCGATACATGTCTCGATAATTTAGATTTTGTTCTTAAACGTTGTGAAGAAACTAACCTTGTTTTAAATTGGGAGAAGTGTCATTTTATGGTACAGGAAGGCATAGTTCTTGGACACAAGGTATCACACAAGGGCATTGAGGTAGATCGAGCGAAGGTCGACGTAATTGAGCAGCTGCCACCACCCACGTCGGTGAAGGCGGTTAGGAGCTTTTTGGGACATGCAGGATTCTACCGACGCTTCATAAAAGATTTTTCGAAAATAGCTAAGCCATTATCAAACTTACTTGTCAAAGATGTTGTGTTTGACTTTACAGACCAGTGTCTACAAGCATTTCGCACTTTAAAGGAGAAACTCACCACAGCGCCAGTGATGGTTGCACCGGATTGGACTTTGCCGTTTATATTGATGTGCGACGCTAGTGATGGTGCGGTAGGTGCTGTTCTTGGACAACGCAAGGATAAAATATTTCAGGCCATTTACTACGCTAGCAAGACTTTGGACGATGCACAGAGAAATTACGCTACTACCGAAAAAGAGCTACTAGCTGTGGTATTTGCGGTAGATAAATTTCATTCGTATCTGGTGATGAATAAGGTAATAGTATACACTGATCATGCTGCACTTAGATACCTATTTGCTAAAAAAGATGCTAAGCCTAGGTTAATTCGTTGGATTTTATTGCTTCAAGAATTCGACCTAGAGATACGTGATAAGAAAGGTGTCGAAAATGTGATAGCTGATCATTTATCTAGGCTAGAGAATTCACTTGAGCAGAATAAGGAATTACCTATTGATGAGCGTTTTCCTGATGAACAATTGTATGCATTACTAGATACGTCTTTACCTTGGTACGCGGATTTTGCAAATTATGCTGCTACAGGTGATATTCCAACAGGGTTAACTTTTCATCAGAAGAAGAAATTTCTTTCTGATGCAAAGCATTATCTGTGGGATGATCCATTCTTGTACAAAATCTGCTCCGATCAGGTAATTCGACGATGTATTCCCGCCGAAGAGGTAAATTCTGTTTTATCGCATTGTCATTCTGGTTTGACGGGTGGACATCACGGGCCTACAAAGACAGCATTTAAGGTGCTTCAATCAGGTTTATTCTGGCCTACTTTATTTAAGGATGCTCATGCTTATGTAATTTCTTGTGATCGTTGTCAGCGTACTGGTGGTATTTCTAGAAAGCATGAGATGCCTTTAAATATTATGCTAGAAGTTGAGTTATTTGATGTTTGGGGTATTGACTTTATGGGACCATTTCCTACTTCATGCTCTAATAAATATATTCTTGTTGCAGTAGATTATGTGTCTAAGTGGGTTGAAGCTGAAGCATGTAGAACAAATGATGCACGAGTAGTTATTCGCTTTCTTAAGAAAAATATTTTTACTCGCTTTGGTACACCACGTGCAATAATTAGTGATGGGGGTACTCATTTTTTGCAATAAGTTATTTGCTAATTTATTGTCGAAGTATGGTGTCAAACATAAAGTGTCAACCCCGTATCACCCTCAAACCAGTGGACAGGTAGAAGTTTCCAATAGAGAACTTAAGCAAATTTTAGAAAAGACAGTGAATGCCTCTAGGAAAGATTGGTCTTTGAAGCTAGATGATGCATTATGGGCATATCGCACTGCATTTAAAACACCAATAGGAACTTCACCTTTTAAATTAGTTTATGGAAAAGCATGCCATTTACCTGTTGAGTTAGAACATCGTGCATATTGGGCTGTTAAGAAACTTAACTTTGATTATGTCGAGGCAGGTAAAAACCGGTTACTCCAACTGAATGAGATGGAAGAATTTCGCCAAAACGCATACGAGAATGCAAAACTGTATAAGGAGCGAACGAAGAAATACCATGATAAGAGGATTGCACAGAGAGAGTTCAAAGTCGGGGATCGTGTACTACTATTCAACTCGCGGCTGCGCCTATTTCCGGAAAACTAAAGAGTAAATGGACAGGGCCATACGTAGTGGAGCAAGTATTCCCATCTGGAGCCGTACAGATCCTAATAAACGGGAAGGACTCTTATAAGGTTAATGGACAGCGCCTGAAATTATACGACGACGGGAATCTTGGAGAAGTAACTTCAATAATTCTTGAAGAACCCCGTAATACTAATATGACTGCTTTGAGTTGTTCTATGTCTTTCAGGGATACTTTGTCTGGAGAAACTACCAGCAAGCTGAAGGACCTCCAGCACAGCGAAGCAAGTCCAAATACCGATCTACCTTGATCGGTTCAGAAGTCGAGCTAACGACTATAAAAAACAGCGCTTCTTGGGAGGCAACCCAAATACTACCTATGCATTACCATTTTATTTCGTATTCGAGTTTTATATTTATCGCATCTTATTAAGTGTGTTTAAATTTGTATCACGGTGTTGTCTAGTTTGTTCCCTCGCAGGCTCATGGTCAGTTTGGGGGTGGTTTTTCTGCAGAGCTAGCTCGATCTATGAAGGAACGAAAGGCTTCTCACAACCCGTCATGCATCGATCGAAGCATTATTCAGGGCAGTGTCACTTAAACTCTCTCTTTACTTTAAATTCTACACATTGGGGACAATGTGATAATTAGTTTGGGGGTGGGGTGACACATGCTAGATTTTATATGATATCGATCTCTTCGATTTATTAGCTGGTTTAACTGATCAAGGTTATGATTTGAACGTTACTTGTGAAAACTCGTGTCGATGATGAAAATTTTTAAAAATTTTCTGGTGTCGAGATAAGATTCAGCTAATTGTGTGTGAAAGTTCTGCATGTTACGTGTTTGATATTAGCATGATTATCTGGTCACATTGATTGCTTCAGAAGAATAGTACGTATCATGAGACACAAAGCCAGAAATATTGTGAGTTTTGAGCCGAAAAAAAAAAAAATTTAAAATTAGAGCAACATAATACTTGCTCAATGTTTTTTTTTCATGAGGGTCACGCATAGTCTGATTATTTTCGAACTTGCTCTGTTATGCATGTCAATATCATTGTGGATTTTTGTGTACGAAAATGATGAAGGCAATTAGGATGAGTCACTGGCCTAAATATCTCTGTACCCGACATATCTATCAATTAGTGAGCCCCTTTGAGCCTTATTAGCCTTATTTATTGATTTGGAGCCACGATATTTAGCCACGTTATCCCATTATTTTATCCTTCATCCTCGAACCCACTGTCAGCATGTTAGTTTACTAGTCGCTTCAGAGTATTGAGCTATTAGTTTAGAGGAATGAATATTACGGCTTATTTTTTTCTGGTTGCGGTATTTTATTTTACTTATTTGAAAAAAAAAGAGAAAAAAAAAAGGATAAAAAAAAAGAGTATCGAAAAAAAAAAAAAAGAAAAAAAAAAAAAAAAAAAATATATATAAAAAAAAAATATATTATTTGAAAAAAAAAGAGGGTTACAGTAGTTTTTAGAATTATTTTCCCGAGTTATCAGTAATAGTTTTTCGTGAGTTTTTATAGTAGTTTAAGTCTTCATTTTTTGAGTCGTATTTTATGCTATCGAGTATAGACGGGGAAAGCGATTTAGTAACTAATATGCTTGACCATGTCACCTCACTCATCCCACATATCACACCCTTATTACCACAAGCCCCATTACAACCTTGATAAAGACCTTTTGATTCGTGCATGAGATTCACTATGTGAATATGATGTGATATATTTGCAAGCATAGAGTAATATCATTCTATGTTGTGAGTTGAGCGTTTTAATACAGATCCCATTAAACCTCTCGAGCGAATTGAGCGATCCATGTGAGAGTTGTCACTTGATACGTGTTAGGATTCTGGAAATGTTTTTGTGCTATGATATGATTGCGAAATATTATTTCATGTCCCATGTTTGACTAGATCATTCATTAGCTGATTACGATCTCGGTCGATTGTGCTTTCAATTTTCTGAGAATAAACATGAGAACTCATTTAGTGACGACGTAAAATCCTAACTTGATTTAGTTTATTCCGCTTTTATGATCGAGGACGATCGAAGCTAGTTTGGGGGTTGTTGATAAGTTAGGATTTTACGAACATTTTAGACCCGAAAAATTGCGTAATTCATAGTTATATGTCTAAATTCAAAAAAAATCCTATCGAATGTTACTTTCATATTTGACAGGTAACAAAGCTAAAAAGGCCAAAAATTCGGGAACGAACTTGAGCTAGAAATCGGCCCAAACTTTGTGAGCCCAAAGCCAAGAAAAACAAACAAAATCAACCCAAATATTTTCAGGCCCATTAGCCCAACCTTAGCCCATGAATGTAGCCCAACTCACATATAATATGATATAATAGATACAAAGAGGGAGAGAGGAACGATCGAGCTATCATTATTAAAGAAGATGACCACGACACAACGCGGAAACAACGGAAGAAAAGAAGGCCAATCTTTACGGTTGAGGACACACGACAAGCAACGCAAAAAGAGCAGGCAAAGGAAAAAAAAAGGACGCATGAATTAAGGGAAACCCAGCTCGAGGAAATCAGGGATGTTTGGTCGCCCTCGTGTTTCACCTCACGTCTATAAAACGTTTCTTAAGAGAAGGGCAGAAGGAGGCTTAGAGACGGAGGTAATAAATAAGCTATGTTCTAATTAAGAAAAGAGGGGGGTGCGATCTATGTGTCATTAGTGAGGTGCGTGCTTGTGGAGCGCCCTTCGAACAGAAAAAGAAATCCACGCAAAGAGAGGACCGAGAGTTTGAGGTCTGTGAGTTGCTGTGTCAGATCCGCTGGGCAGCTGCAAGCTTAGGGGTTTCTACACGAGGTTGAGCAGTTTGAGAGGGTGTGTTGGAGCTAGGTGCTATTAAGAAAAATCGCCCACCAACCGTTCGACAAAACTACTGTGAGGGGCGTAATCTCTATCCTTTATTTTACTGTTTTAATTATGTGTTTGTTTAAATCGTCGTTGTTGTCGTTAATTAATATGTGTGTTTAAGTCTCTTTGTGATTAAGGTCATGTGAGGCCGGATTATGAATTCACCGTAATGTTATTCGTATCGTATTTAATCGTATGAGTATAAGTTATGTGTTTTATGTTTGAGTTTAATGCTTGCATGTGTCTGATCAACATATGCATGATAATTGACTGGTTTATGAGACGGACAAAGTAATTAGACCGGTTAGAACGATAAATATAAAGCACCACGACGTAAAACTGACCAGAAATGGAATTCGGTTTCGTTCGTGTGGTTTCCGAGGTCTTAAGCGCCGAAAGCGTTTAAACTCGGAGAATTTCATAAATATTAAATGCATGCGTAGAAACTACAGTCATATAGAAATATAGGGATGGTTCTCTATTCGCATAGGATCGTTATTGCGGGACAAACGAGTAGCGATATTTTAGGAAATTCTACCTTGACTGATACTCATTTTGGTTATTTATGATTGATTGCATGCAGACGTAGGAAATAATTCGTGCCGAGCATGCGCCTTGATCACATTGTCGTTAATTGATTTTAATTCGCCAATAGTCTATTTGCTTTAATTGTTTAGTTACGCTTTTATCTGGTTTGATTATTTTTAATATCAAAAAGCATAAAAATACCATATTTAATTTTGCATTAGTCTAAATTAAAATTCAGAATAATATCTTAAAATTAATCGAGCTGTCTCGTGGATCGATACTTGGACTACGTCATTTTATACTACTTGCACGACCTAGTATACTTGCTAGTATTCGAGCGTGTCACGAAGCAATCTCGAGTTTCCTAAGAATTTCGTGTCACCTCACCTAAATATCTCGACATTGT
>JAPQWV010004877.1:0-25345 GCA_027422505.1 Craterostigma plantagineum
TGCTCCCCCTCGTCAGTAATCAAAATATAATCAGAACTCGGATCCTCGTAGATGGTTGGCGTTCCCTAGTTGACTTTCTCAGATGAGGTTCAACTGCTTCTTGCACATCTGAAGCTCCCCCTGCTCAGTACCTTCAGTGTTTCATCATCTACGACAGGTTCATCATCATCAATGGCTGGTTCTTCTGGTTCAGGTTCTGATTGTTGCATTCTTTCCTCCGTGGCACCGTCATGTGGAATGCTGACTGGTGTATAATCGACAACACCGTCACCTGTGGATTTCGCCGTATCCACATCTGAGTCTCTCATGATCTCGTGCTCATGGAATACTACGTCGCGACTTCGAACAGTCTTTTCTTCTTTGGATCCCAAAGTCTGTAGCCGAATTCTCTCCTCGTCTCCGTACCCAACAAAGATGCAAGGATTTGATTTATCATCAAGCTTCGATCTTTGCTCCTTGGGCACATGCATGAACGCCTTGCAGCCAAACACTCTCAAATGGGAATATGAGATGTCTCTACCGGTCCACACCTTCTCTGGTATATCAAAATCCAACGCCGATGAAGGTAGTCGGTTGATAAGATAGACTGCAGTATTGACAGCTTCCCCCAAATGACTTGGATAGATTAGCCATCTTGAGCATCGCTCGGACTCTCTCCATATTTGTCCGATTCATTCTCTCAGCGACACCATTTTGCTGAGGAGTACCGGGAACTGTCTTTTCATGCCTAATGCCATGCTTCGTGGAATAATCTCTGAACTCCCGAGAGATGTATTCACCACCATTATCTGTGCGTAGACACTTTAGCGGCATTCCCGTTTCTCTTCCACCATCGCATGGAACTTCTTAAAATAATAGAACACCTGGTCCTTCGTCCGCAACAGATATACCCAGGTCTTGCGAGACGCATCATCAATGAAGGTCAGAAAATATTTACTGCCTCCAAGAGATTCGACTTCCATGGGTCCGCATACGTCAGAGTGTACCAACTCCAACTTCCTCATTCGCCTGGTCGAGCTCTTCGCGAATGAAACTCTATGTTGCTTTCCAAATAAACAATATCGCAGGGGTTCAGCGCTTTCTCCTTGGCTATTGGTATGAGGGACTTTCTAGCCAAACACATTCAACCCCTTCTCTCCTACGTGCGCCAGCCGTCTGTGCCACAAATTTGGAGAAGCATCATCTTCAACTGCGTTCAGTTGGTTAGCACATATCGTTGCATGCATCTTGTACAGCTGCAGCATAGCTTTCCTCTCGCTACCACCAACGATCCTTTGGTGAGTTTCCAGTTGCTATTCGCCATCTCGTTATAGTATCCTTCGTTGTCCAGCACCTTCACAGAAATCAGGTTGAGACGCAGGTCTGGAATATGTCGCACATCTTTTAGCCGTAATGTGCACCCTACGCTCGTCTGGATACAGATATCACCGATCCCCACTATTTTAGAAACACTTTGGTTACCCATCTTGGTAGTGCCAAAGTTTCCCGCCTTATACGTGGAGAAGTATTCACGTCTTGGAACACAATGGTAGGAGGCACAGAGTCCACTACCCATTCGGTGCTTGCATCGCAACATGACAGCAGTCTGCTTCATTCACCAGAGTAACCTCTCCACTATCATTGGAGGCGATTGCAGACGTGTTCTTGTCATCGTCTTGTTTCTGTTTTTCCTTTGAGAAGTCTACAGTTTCTTTGTAAGTGGCCAATTTTCCCACAATGGTAGCACTTCCTTATCTCTCTGGACTTGGATCTATCTTTCGACTTGTTGTATCCTTTTGGTCCTCTACTCTTGCTCCGACCCCTATTCTCCATAACAAGGGCTGATTTCCCGTACTGGTACTGGCAGCATCCTTCCTTCGTAGCTCTTCATTGTAGAGTCTGTTTTTCACCATCTCCATCGTGACTTTACCACTTGGTGCGGAGTTAGTGAGCGATACCACCAACGTATCCCAGCTATCAGGTAGAGATCCCAATAGTAGACAGCTTGTAGCTCATCATCAAGGATTAGACCGGCACTTGTGAGTTGAGTTACCAGCCCTTCAAAGTCGTTCAGATGTTCAGCAACTGATCGTCCCTCGTTCAGCTTCACATTCATGAGTTTTCGCATCATGAATACCTTGCTTAGCGCATTTGTCACCTCATACATACCCTCCAATTTCGTCCAGAGTTTGTAGGGGTCTGTCTCATTTCGGACGTGGTTGTAGAGGCTTATGTCCACCCATTGGCGGATAATAGCTAACGTCTTTCTTTGTAATTTCTTCCATTGATCAGCATTCCCGCCTTCAGGCATCTTGCCTGCATTTTCGATTGGATCATGGAGGTCTTTGCAATAAAGATGATCCTCCATCCTTGATTCCATATGGAGTAATTCGTTACTGTCAGCTTGATCATTCCTCCGTCGTTCTCCATGGCCGTCAAAATCTACCAGCAACCTACTAGTATCTTTTCTGATGTGGAAGATCAGTCAAAGCTGCAACACAGAGCATACTCAGAATACTATCAGGCTCTGATACCACTTGTTGGGAATGGTGGTGGGCCCCGCGGTGGTCAGTGGGCCCCGCAGCGGAACTGGTCCCGGTTTGGCTCGGTACGACGATCGGGAGAAGTGGGACCCACGGGGTAAACTTGGTGGGACCCCGCACAGTCTACCACGGTAAAAATAAAATTACCGTAAGGTAAGAAAGAACACCAGAATTTTAACGTGGAAAACCCTCTGTTAACGAAGAGGGAAAAAACCACGGCCGAGTCGGCAAAATCTTCACTATAGTAAAAATTACAACCCTCGAATTTTTACTATCTCACTTTTACCACTCGTGTTTACCTCACACCTCTCTGTGGATGTGGAACCCCTATCAGTTTCTACCTGAACTGATAACTCACAATTCACTCGAACTACTTCTCTCTATTTAGTAAAACTCGAATGAGCTTGTGATGATAATAACTGAAGAATCCTCAGCCTATTTATAGATGTCTTCAGCTCTTCTGGACCACTCAAAACGGTGGCCAGGAATGCGCCGCGTCGCCCTTCATATCAGCCGTTCATTAAATTATTATATATATAAAATAATATTATAATATAATATTAATAATATTTATAATATATATTTTCAATGATGGTGGGCGTCGCTTTTGGTTTGCTGGACCAACAATGCTAGGGTTTAGTTTATCATGCTTATATAATTTGTTCTCTCTTATCATATTTGATGGTGCTAATTTTGGATCAGATCGAATATATGTAAATCTGTTCTGTCCTTGGGCTTCATCGTTGTCCTCTAATTTAAGTAAGAATAGATTCTACCTAATTTTGTCGAAGCTAACTTTTGGCAAATGTCACAGCCATAGTCAGTTTCTAATGACGATTTGAGTTGATGTCTTCTAAGTTCTATAACGCTATCAATACCCTCTGTTCATCCATTTGCAGCAAAACTTGAGAATGGTAAGTGTTGCAGAATCAGCTTCACAGTACAACCCTCTTGAAGAACCTCCACTGGGATTGCGTCTGAGGAAAAGCCCTCACTTTTGGAGGTGATTCAGATGAAACTTTCTCAAGCAAGCGCCGGCAAAAATGGAGGTCAGACTCAGGGTAAGAAGCATTCATCAGGGAGTGGTTCTTCTTCGGGTGATAAGTTGAAGGCAGCAATTTTCCCGGGATCGATTCTACGCATAGGGACATGGGAGGTACGTTTGATGTGATGTTTTGGAAATTTTGATTTTCGTAGCGTCCATCGAAGCTGATATATTATTGCATTTGCAGTACAAATCGAGATATGAAGGGATTTGGTCGCCAAATGCTATTTTGCAAAGCATAAATTGGGTGTGGGAAGTTCTTGATGGGGGACTTAAGAATAAAATTGAAATCCAATGGTCTGACATCATGGCCCTGAAGGCTACTTACCCTGATGATGGTCCAGGACTTTGGATGTTGTGGTAATATATGCTAGGCACCATCGTTTTCGGTGGTTACCAATTTGCTACTCATTTGCGTTGTTATGATTTATGCTTCCCTCAAATCCTTATCTTCATGCAGTTTGCTCGTCAACCTCTTTTCTTTCGGAGACGAATCCACAGCCAAGGAAGCACACGCTTTGGCAGGCACTGCAGATTTCACTGGCGGGCAAGCAAGTATACAGAAGTAAGATCACACTCGTACCATGTCTTTTGCGTGTGCGTTTGACAGTAATTTTCGTTATGTTGAACATATTTGGAACCATGGAGAGTGTGACATACTTTTTTACGACTGGAAATGTGATTCTGATTTGTCAATTGGCGTTCACTCATTTTCTACGTATGGGTTGAAATTCATACACAGGCGGCATTACTTGGAGTGCCCACAAGGGTTGTTGGGAAAGCACTTTGAGAAGCTCATACAATGCGATCCTCGCTTGAGCTTCCTTAGTCAGCAAGGAGACATTGTGCTCGACACACCGTACTTCGAACCAAGAATTCCCTTATTCGACGATCAAAGCGAAGAGAAGAAAGGATACGACATGAACAGCGAAGGAAGCCCATCAATCTTCAGCTTACACGAGACTACTTCTCCATCAATGGCTCAGTCCTCATCCTCAAAAACAGACCAAGATGTTCCAAATATATGTTCAACGGATACTTGCCCTCATGAAACACCATCACCATCCTCAGGTAAAACATAAAATCACTTCCTGAGACTTCAAACTCTGTGCCCATGACTTAAAAACCAACTGAGGTGATGCGTTGTTAAATGATGTATAGGAATGAGTGTAATAAACGTCGAAGATATAAAAACAACGGCGGGCTCGAGCAGCTCAAAGCCATCAGCAACTGGGATCTGATCAAAGTGCCTGGAATCAAACCCTCCATGTCTATGACCGACTTGGTAAGCCACTTCGAGGCTCGAATTTCAGAAAAGGGTCCAACTCAACAACCAAAACTCTCCGCCGATGAATGGGAAGCTTCCAAATCTTGGAATACATAAATAGCTGCCTCTTTAGCGATTTTCGAGACATGCCCGATTCAGACGAGAAGTCTCTCATGTCTCGGGTCAACTCTCTATGCTGCCTTCTACAGAAAGATCCCGTCGAGGCTCGAAATGGAGCAGCTGAAGAAGATGCGGACGGAAGTGAGAATGGCAACGATGAAATCGAGGGAAAGGTAAGCGTTTCGCCAATTGGCTCGACGATGTCTAGGAACGACTCGGTGGGAGATTTGCTGCTGAATCTGCCGAGAATTGCTTCTCTTCCTCATTTCTTGTTCAACATCTCCGAAGATTTCGAAAGCCAAGCTAGGTGACTGATGGTGATTGGCTCTATTTGAGTTTCATGGTGTGTGTATAAATGGAAATGTGATGTGTGTTGCTTTGGTAGTTGTATGAATTTTGTTGTGTTATAACTTATAGCTTCGTAGGTTACCTTTAAAATTATCTCCGATAGATCGCTGGTGATACCAACGATTTCAAGCATTTGTTGCATCATTTCAAACATTTGTTGCATCACCTTGAATGGTATATTAAGTTAATTATTTTAAATTGTAGTTTGCGTCTTCTCATTTAATCAAATGTGATATGCATCGGCATGAAACTGCTCGCGGGTCTTTTTAAAAAATGGCCTTTGACGCGGTCAAGTTTAAAAAAATAGCACTCTTGACTTTTTTTTTTTTGGTCAATAGCACTCTTTTTAATTAACACTTAATCATCTTTTCGTAATCCCTTATTATTAATTAAAAAAAAAAAGAAAACAAAAATAAAATACAACGCCTGAAATAAATTAAAAGCTGCACGTCCATTTTGCAGCAGAAAGCATTCATTCCACTCCACCTCACCGAATTATTCTTCTTCTTCGTCCTCGTCCTTAAGAGAAATTCCCCGACCTCATATCGCGCTTCTTCACAGTGGAAGGAAGCTGGAAAGTCCTCGGCGAATGAAAGATTCGAACCTCACGCTTCAGTGTAAGTATTTTTCCGGGTCGTATTTTGAATATAACCATCTAAATCTGTAACTCTCAGTCCTAAACCCTTCCAATGGGTTCTCAAAGCTTCGGAAATTCCGGTTTGGAAGGCCGAACATGTTCATTGTTTTTACTTCCAGTTGATCCGGGGACCCTGCTTGAAAGCAGAGCAGGCCACCCGCGCGTTCCGCGCGTTACAACGTGGGACCCCACATTAAAGCAGGAGTCCCGCACATTAGTGCGGCGAGTAAATCACGGGACCTGCACATAAATTCACGGGACCCGCCCATAAATTCACGGGCCCCGCGCATCAGTGCATTGTCCCCGCACATTAGGGCAGGCCCATTAGATCATGGGACCCGCGCATAAATGCAGGGTACCTGCGCGTAAACACAGGGGACCCGCGCATGCTTCATGCGGTAGAGCTTGGGTCCCGTGCACAAGAGCTTGGGTCCCGCGCACTAGAGCTTGGGTCCCGTGTACTAGAGCTTGGTCCCGCGTTATATGTTATGGTTTTGGGAAGCTCTTACGGCGTTTTGCAAGCTATATAAGGCTTGGATTTATCAAACACACAGCATATAACATGTTTTAAAAAATAATCCCAGAAACAAAACAGGAAGAATGGTGACGGACGCCCAAATCGTCGCCCGCCTCCACGAAATCGTCCGTCACTCGGACCCCTGGACTACCACGGCCGCCGCCGTCCGCCGCCGTCTGGAGGCCGACCTCGGTGTCGACCTCTCCCAAAGGAGGGCGTGGATCGTGGCCGAGATCGACAGATTCCTAAACGGCGACGACGATGCTCTCGAGGTCGACGACGACGATGTTATGAGCGAAGTTATCGAAGGACAAGCACCCGAGGCTGTCCGAAACGACGATGACGAGGCTGAGAGCGAAGTGATCCAAGGCCCAGGTTGGATCGAGGTTGTCCGAAACAACGCTGTGCAGAAGGAAGGATGTCGACCAAGCTCCGGTTGGTGGAGAAGGGCGAGAAGGGTAGAATAAATTATTTAATAATTTTATCAATCAAGATATGCTATTCCTATTATTATTGATGTACGTGACCTTGACAATATAATTAGTACTGTATTTTAAATTAACTATGTTTTATAATGTAATATTTAGTTCCGTTAAAAAATATAGATAGTGCTATGGTATTTAATTTAATTTAATTAGGTTAGTTCAACATAAAGGGGTATTACATTAAAGGGTTTTCAGGTTTAACTGCAAGTACTGACCCGTGATGGAACAGTAAAAGTTAAAAAGTATTTCAGAACCACCACTTTAACTTTCAATTCACTTCAATCGTCTTCTCCTGCACACAAAACGCCCTGCAAATCGTTTCTCTGCAAGTCCAACTATTCTCTGCAAGTAAAACCCAGTCCTAGAGCGTAAATCGACAATGGCAGTCAACCCGAACACCGAGAAGGTATTTTCTCTACTCTGCGTCTTCTTCAATTTAACGCAGCAAACCCTAATTCGGTGCGGACCCGTGCTGATAAGCATAGGACCGTGCTTAGAATTCACGGGACCCCCCCATAAAATGATGGGCGGAGCACGGGTCCACTGCGTATAAGCGTGGTACCCTGGTTATAACGAGCGGATTCCCTGGTCGCAGCGCGTGGGTCTCGTGACCTTGCGCCTGTGAAAACAACACGGGACCCGCGCGCTACGGTCAGGGGACCCGCACGTATAATCAAGGGACCCGCGCTTATATCCAGGGGACCCTTGCCTAGTCCATCATCTTATGGGCGGGTCCCGTGAATATACGCAAGGGTCCCGTGAAAGTAGACACAGATCCCGTGAAGATACGCACAGGTCCCCTGCTCATGCGCAGGGGTCTCAGTCGCATCCGTGCTTGACTGTCAGCATATACGATGCGGTCCCCTGGCCATATGTGCATAAGGGTTTTCGATTTTCAATATTCATATACCAAGTAATTGGCTAAACTGTGTTTTACGTATAAATTAGGTTGTGATGAAGACGCAGTTGGGCACAGAAGTTCCTGATTGTCGTCCTACAGTGACCTCGCTATACGGCGAGGCCAGCCAGCTGATAAGACAGTGCCTTAACGATGAGGAGTTGGCCGTATATTATGCCCACAGTCCGTTCGGCCGCCTTGTCATGGCCGAGCCGGACTTTAACCTCTCGATTCAGTTGCTGTGGTACCTTATCCAAAGGCAGACGGCGCTGCACACCCGCGAAGAGCTGTGGATGGTTGTTGGCAAAAACCACTTCGATTTTCAAAATCGGAGTAGTTGCCTAATCACCGGCCTCAAGTTCGCAGCCGCGATACCGGCGGTGGACCGCGTGGAAGCATTCACGAGGAGGCATTTTGGCGCTAGTTCAACAATTCGCCTGTCGAACGTCAAGCAGGCGTTGGAGGCCATGTCTGGCGACGAGGAACGTGTGGACGAAGAGAAGCTCAAGTTGGCGGATGTCTACTTCGCCACCGCGGTGTTGCTGCCTCGAAGGTCCAAGAAGGACACCGTCGTGTCTTCCTGGGTCCTTCACCTCGCTGAAGACCGGATTGCTTTCTCAGAGTATCCTTGGGGCAGCGAGGCTTTCAAGGAGGTCATGCGCGCTGTGAGGAAAAATCTACGGGAGAACCCACGGGAGTGGCTGATAAGTGGGTTCGTTCAGCCACTTCAGGTGATTTATTATTAAGCTTCTTTGCCTACCTTGTTTTTACATATAAGTAATTGCTAATATTTATTGTGTTATTTGTATTCAGATACTAGCTTATGAGTGCATCTCGGGCATTGGAGAGGCCTATGCGTTGCGCAAAGAAGAAGATTTCACGCCACGCATGTCGAGGTGGCAGACGAAGGATTGGGGTCGCAAGAATTGCCCGAAACAGAAGAGCATCGCAGAGGCCGCTAGCAAGTTCCATGTACTAGCAGGGTTAATAGTGCCGTCAGCGGACGAGCTGGAGGCGGCGTACTATAGGGACAGCGTCTTCGACGTTGGGCCGGCACACGACCTATACGATCGTGTGACCTTTCTACTCCTGCATGGAGTGGAGGTTAGGTGCTCCCGCGGCCACCGCCGTCGCGGTGAGGGTTCTAGCCGGCAGAATTTGGTGCCTGAGACCATCGCCCAGATCGAGGGCAGTCAGCGACGCGACACCGATATAATTCAGCATCACGGCCAAATCCCCGAACATCCGCACGGCAACCCCGAACCTCCGCACGAGCACGCCTTTCATGCAACACCGGAGACCCCACGATCAAGTGGTCAGGGTTTCGCCTCGGGTCCACGCTTCGATGAATGGCAAAGTCGTATGGACCAAAACTTCACCAACTTGTTTGGGCGATTCGACCAACTTGGCACGCAATTGCATCAGTTTCAAGAAGAAGAGGGTCGACGGTGGTCGACGAACGAGAGAAGGTGGGATGCGTACGAGGAACATTGGACGGAAATGCGATCGTGGGCCGACAGCCTCAGGGAGTTGGGGAACTCGGTTCAGGTTTGGCGAGCAGATTTTATCACGGGTCTCGCACTCCGCCTACCGAAGCTCGTTATAGTAAGATATTTATTTATTCTTAATTTTTTAATTAGTTGCGCAGTTTACTCAACAGTTACTATTTACGATGTAGATGTCGATCCAAACGAGTTTGATAGTGGATCGCACGCTGAACAGCCCGAGTTTGGTGGTGGATTGCACGCTACACCGCCCGAGTTTGGTCAGTTTTTATACTTAATTTTTTAATTAGTTGCGCAGATTACTCAACAGTTACTATTTACGATGTAGATGTCGATCCAAACGAGTTTGCTAGTGGATCGCACGCTTCACAGCCCGAGTTTGGTGGTGGATTGCACGCTACACCGCCCGAGCTTGGTCAGTTTTTATACTTAAGGACGTGAAAAATAATTTATAGTTATTTTCGAATTTCTTGTATAGATTACGATGAGAGATGGAGGAACACATCGTACATGGGACCGGATGGCTATATTCCGAGCCAGGAGGCATGGGACGGTCACAGTCCGTCTGAATGGGCGCAAAAACGTTACGATGAATATGTCGCACCGGCTCGGTCCGATGAAGAGAGACCGCCCGAGGTTGTCGACCCATCGTCGTGGAGGGGCGCTTATGGTCTCGGGGTTCACGAGGCAGTGACGGACATAGAGGCTCAAGAGGACCACGCTGATCAGTTGGAGACGCACGCCGAGGCTTCGGTTTCTGTCCAAGCGACCGACAAAGGAAAAGGCGTCGTGACAGAACAGACCCCTGAGCGGACGAAGAAGCCATCTTGGTACACCACGACGCCGTTCACCGATTTCCCCTCGACGAATACAGTCAAACCTCCAAAGCTTTCGGCGTTCGAGCGGCATATCCAGTTCAAGGTCGAAACTTGTGGCCAAAAGTCGAAAGTCAGCTAAAAACGGCTTTGCAGATTACCGGCATGAAAGTACAAGGGATCCTAGGACAACACGACCCTACATGGCTCCTGAACCTTGCGACTGAGGGTATTAAACTCGATGAGATGGTACGTATATAAATTTACCAAATACCTTTCGTCACCTTACTTGAATGTGTTAAAAACCGGTTTGCTTTTATTGCAGCATGTCGATGAATGCCTCGCTGGGATCGAACGCATGCAGAAATTTAGCAAATCGGTTGCGAGCAAAGTCGCGTACATGCCCCATACGTTTAAGACGCTCGTCGACGAGCGAGGGGTGCTAAACCTAATCGGGAAGCCGCGTGGGAAAGGCTTCAAGAAATTGCTCCCGTTCGCGAATGGGGAGGACGAAATTGGAAATGCAGGTCGTGGGATCTAGCGACCAAAGTTGCCATCCCCATGCGTACGTCAGGCCGATGGGTGTTGTTCGTTGTTGATGTGCGGGGAAAGGAGTATACGATTTACGACTCCGATGCGCCTCCTGGCTTCGAGCTGCGCTTTATCGCCGACGACATCAACAAACTTCGGATCGTAATCCCGGCTATTTTCAAGGAACTGAAACTGATAACACGCATGCCTAACAAGGGCAAGAGCTGGCCGGCTAGGTGGTGTCGCGAATTCAGGAAACAAAATCAGTAAGTTTTCATGAATGATGCGTTTTATTACTTTGTCGTCGTGTTTAAAAATAAGTGTCATATGATTTTCAGGGGAGAAGATGGCGTGGCGATGTTGCGGGCGGCAATGTCGCTTATGATGAAGAAGGACGACGTCTCCCGCCTCAATCAAACTCATATGCAGGCGTTTAGAAAATACCTCGCATCTTCTATTTTCAATAATGATTGGGACTCTTTTTAGTATACCATTTTTATTTAATTAAAATTTGCGATGCTCACGAACTATTTCATGTGTTGTTGAATTTCTCCCTTGAGTTTTAATTTTACTTGTTTGATTTGTGCATATCGTTTGGTGGATATGAATTTAGGGTTTAGAATTGTGAACGATTGAGTTTCTCTGTGTTTTCCAACTTTTTGTCAGTGAGACTGATGTGTGATTTGACGTAAAAATAAAAGAACTGAATTTTAAGTGATTTGAAATCTTTCTAGTTTTCTGTTTAATTTTAATTTTAGTTGTTTGATAGAAGTCATCTGCTTTACGTGTGTTTTGATATCAATTTAGGGTTTAGAAATTGTGAGAGGAGATTTTGTCAGTGAGAGTGATGTGTGAGTTGACATAAAAATAACGCGAATGGCAGTGATTTGACATAACTTAACTTTTTTCATATTAAGTTTTCCGTGTTATCTATGAACGCTCCCTTAGCGGGTCCCCTGAATACAAGCGCTGGTCCCATGCTCATAACGCACAGGTCCCGTGACCTTTACGAGCGGGTCTTCTGCTTAAATCAAGCAACATTTCGAAGGGACCAGTCGGGCCCCGGCAATGACATGCGGACAATTTTGACGGGACCACGACTGACCCGGACATCTCAGTGTGGGGACTATGCAATCATCGCGGGTCCCCAGTTTTGAAGAGTGGGTCCGCTGTTCAAAAAATGTGGGTCCCCTATGTTCATGTGCGATTTTTGCAATGTTAATTCATGGAAGTAAGCGATTAATTGAGCGTATTTATACTTTGTTTATCGTAGACTACAATATAAAGTCATCATAAAATAGCACAGAACAAAAAAAATGGAGGTAATCAAAAGAATTACGTTCACTTTATAAGATTGTTACAGCCTACATAAATCACAAACATGAGTATGTTTTATCGGTGTGCTCTCTTACTAGATTCACGTCAATGATCGTACGACTCGAAATACATGTTGTAAAATATATTTTCTTTTTTCTAAACTTGGAGTTAGATATTGTTAATCGAGTGGTTATTTAAATTTATTTTTTTTACGCACACTTAATTTTTTATTAATTTTTATCTTATTAACGAATTTAATAATATATTAGATTTTCACAACATTACAAGCAAATCGGGAATAAAATGTCAAGTCATCTGTCCTGTACATACTGTATAGTATCACTGCTCTGACATGTCACTTTTGACGAATAAATAGGGACACTGCTCTGACATGTCAGTTTTGACCTATAATTGAGCAATTATTGGTCCCACTCAATAAGCGAACATCACTAACCCTAATGTGCGGGTACCGTGTGGTAATCGGAAGGTCCCCTGCCTTTAAGGTTTGAGTCCCATGCTCGTAACGCGCCCTCCCTGCGCGCAAGACTCATGGGACCCCGCATTACTATCACGGGACCCAAACGTTGAAGTCATGGGACCTTCACGTTATGGGAAGGGGACCCGGCGGGAACCGCAAAGATGCGCCGGGGTCTCATGCGAATCCGTGCGCGCTTCGCTGCATATGCGATGCGGACCCCTGCGCATCTGTGCATAAGGGTTTTCTATTTCCATATTCGTACCGTAATTTTCTAAAGGGGGCTACTATTCACACCCCCTCTTGAATAAAAAATACGATTTTAATCTTATAAATAAATATAATTCATATAAAAAATATAATGACTATCTTATTAACGAATTTAATAAAAAATATAATGACTATCTTATTAACGATTTTAATTCATATAAATAAATATAATTCATATAAAAAAATATAACCCATACTAACGAATTTTTTAATTTTTTATTAATGACTATCTTATTAACGAATTTAATAATATTAGATTTTCGCAGTGGACATCTTATTAACGAATTTAATAATATTAGATTTTCGCCGGGGACAAAAAAGTGGAATCGGGAATCAAATGTCAAGTCATCTGTCTCTGATGACTTGTATAATGACACCGCTCTGACATGTCACTTCACCAATAAATGAAGCACTGCTACATGTCACTTTTCATCAATAATTGAACAATTATTGGACCAACTTAGTAAGCGAACGTGACCAACCCTAATGATTTGGGGTACCATGTGCTAATCGGCAGGTCCCCTCCCTTTAACGTTTGGGTCCGATGGGAGTAACGCGCCCCTCCCTGCGCGCAAGGAACATGGGACCAGCGCGATTTTTTCACGGGACCCAAACGTTGAAGACAGGGGACCCGGCGGGGACCACATTCATGCGCAGGGGTCTCATGCGCGTCCGTGCGGGATTCTCTGCATATGCGATGCGGTCCCCTGCGCATTTGTGCATAAGGGTTTTCTACTTCCATATTCACGCAAAAGCTCGCCTAACACAACCTTACATAACATAACACAAATGGCGACGTATAAGCCACTCTGAATACGAAAACTACATATTACAACGTTATCTCGTACCAAATTCACCCGTCGAAGGAAACCTATTTTTCTGGGGTCGTCCACGTTGTGAACCAACACGAGGCGGCAACATGTCCATACTACTTTCAATGCGGTCCGTTACCGGGCGTATAGTACCTTCGTATGCCAGTTTCCAGAACTCCAAGGTATAATAATCGTGCACTAATGAATATACGGCACTTGGGCAGAACCACAAGCTGCAACCGCATGTGGACATGGGATACGATCGATGTCAAACATCATGCACGTGCATGTGCGCAGCCCCAAATCGACCACCTCGTTCACATGCTGCCCGTATACGTTATATGTTAGATGCCCGACTTCCGACACATGAAATTTTTGCGACTCGGTGAAATTCTCTCGTATGATCGACTCTACCTTCGGCGTAAACCTAGTCATGTTCGAGGCGATTGAAGCTTCCGCAGAGCGCCGATGCTTACTGAACCATGATGATGTTAGTCGCTGAATCGAGCCCAACAGTCCAATAATTGGAAGCTCTCTGTCCTTACGTAGAGCTGCATTTATAGACTCCGATCCGTTGGTCGTCATTATGTTGTATCTTGATCTAGGGCAATATGCTCGCGTCCACGTTTCCTTTGGGACTTCGTTAAGATACCTCTGCACGTCCGCATATTTTCCGTCAAGCTGCCTAAAATGACGGTCGCACTCGCTCTTCGTGTAGGCAGTAGCGGCACGCCAAAAGATTGGACAAGCACCTTTCTTCTTCATTCTCGTCTTCACGTTTTGTTGAAGGTGCCACGCACAGAAACCATGAAACGCGTTTGGGAAAATGGCCGGAACTGCATTCTTGATTCCAGGGTTCCGATCGGAAATTATTACGAGATCGTCGCCATCCGCAACAAAACGTCTTAATCTCGAGAGAAACCACGTCCATGGGTCGGTTCCCTCCGACCCGTCGGCAATACCCCATGCTAAAGGATATTGATGGAAATCGCCGTCTTGCGCAGTGGCAATCATCATGAGTCCCTTATACTTCCCCTTCAAAAAAGTGGCATCGATAGAAACGACTTTCCTCATGAACGTAAAGCCGCTGACGCATGCTCCGTATGCCAAGAACATGTACTTGAACCGATTGTCTTCGTCCATCTCCCAATCAGTGATACTGCCCTCGTTGGCTTGCCTCACCGCATCTAAGTAAGACGGCAGTAAACCGTAGCAAGCGTCCCTGTTACCAACTAGTTCGTCGGTCGCAATTTGTTTTCCTCTCCAAGCCTTGTAGTATGAAACTTCTACTCCCCTGCTCTGCATCATCGACTGTATGGAACTGGGAGCGGGGATGTCTTTAGGAGCCCTGAAATTTTCCAACAACGTGCTCGATACGAGCGACGAACTTCCCTGGCGATGTCTACGGCGTCGATGAGACACGCCGCACGTGTGCGTGTTGACGTACTTTCGGATTGAGAAAAAGGGGGAGTCCTTATCCTGTGCACCTCGTATGCGCCATTCGCAGTTCTCCTTCGCACATTTCACTACGTACAGGGTTTTGTTTGACCTATCCACTTGGAGTTCGAAGCATGCAGCGACAGCGATTTTAGTGATTTCGTCCTTCAATTCTTTCTTGCTACGGAATTGTTGTCCAACATATAGGGTCGAACCATCCGTAAACGAATAGGTACCATCGTCGGCCACATCAGTTGCGTCGTCGTGCACATCGACGTCAAAATCGTCATCATGTGCGTCATCATCATCATCATCATCATGCATTAAGGCACCTTCCTCGTTCTCATTTTCGTCGTCCCGTCCGACTTGCTCGTTCTCATTATCATATCCTTGGCCGCAGATTCCGGAGTAATCGCCTACATAGCCACTGCTTTCATTACTTTGGTCAGGAGGGTTGTAAGATGTGCTGGGAAAACCCTCAAATGGTTGGATTTCGGCGTTTGTATCGCAATGCGCTATAAGGCCGACGTCGAAACCAGAGAAATCATTATCATGAGGTTGATGTGGCGGTGACGCAATGATGGCTAATTCAAGTTCCACGTGAAGAGGTGGTCTTGATCGTGGGCAACCACCTCCAACGTACGCACGTACGCCGTAATCGTTCTCGATGTAGATGGGGCGCACATAATTGTAGTCTATGCAAGGCATGTAGCTTATCCGTAGTTTGGTATTGTCGTTGCGTAACGACAATGCATTCAATATCTCGTTAGTGAGATCCACTAACGTGCATGACTCCTCGTCGACCAAGATTGATTGCCAACGGCAAGTTGGATCCGGAACCCAGTTCGACGTATTGTCCTCGCGAATTACCCACTTACCATCGACTTGAAAAACAATGCTGGTGATCGTCATGATTATCACCGAAAGTGATCGTACGACTGTGGAATGTATGCTTTCTGTACCAAAAAATGGTCGTGCATTATTTTAAAGGTTTATCAAGTCATATGGTGGGTAACGTGCTAAAGGGACCATAACTTAAAATCATGGGAAATGCACGTAAAATCAGGGGACCAAAACATTCTCAGGGGACCCGTGCTTATTGCGTTGGCGCTGATGGGACGCGTCCCGTATAGGTATGTATATGAACGGGTCGCTGTCCAATTTAGGGTTTCTCTTTAGTCGTACCAATAATTGAACAATTACTGATTATTTGGTCAAAATATTTTCCTCAGTAACAAGTCAAATCACCCATCACGTTTCGTTTCATACAGAGAATCAATTATTCAACAATGGAAAAAGTTTTATCAAGTCATATGGTGGGATACGTGCTAAAGGGACCATAACTTGAAATCATGGGACCTTCACGTAAAATCAGGGGACCCGCACGTAAAATCAGGGGACCCGCGCATATTGCTGAGTATTTGGTCAAAATAATTTCGTCAGTAACAAGTCAAATCACCCATCACGTACTTTCGTTTCATACAGAGAATCAATTCATTCAATAATATCAAAAACTTTTAGTTCCATAAACCTACAAACTACACCAAGTCCATTAAACCTACAAAGCCACTTACAATTAACACTTCCAAACTACCCCAAACTAATCTATAGGGTACAGCTATGCGGGTCACGCAATATCCGTGCAGCCATAGTGGCTCGATACGCCGAAATATCAATCTGCCGTTGATATTCATCAAACTCGGGCGTGTCAACCATAATCGTCTCCACCGTCAACGCCGCATGAACCCCGCAATCCAAGCTGTCAGCCTTCTGCTGGCGATTCATTTTATTATTCAACTTCGGCTTCGTCACGATGTCGAACTTGAAACGCCAATATGCGGAAAGAAACTCCGCCTGCAAAATATAGCAAATACCGAACATGTCACTAAATAAATAAAAATGATAGACAAACGGATTTCAGCTACTTACGAACACTCTCCCGGCGAACTGCACACCATGCGCGCCCAATGAATCGTGAAGGACGAAGGTTTGCGTTGACGCGTCAAAAATAAGCACTGCCCAGTGGGCCCGTGCGCAAACAGGAGAGATGATGTACTTGCATCGTAGCAATTCATCCTCCGTGAGACGCTCCAACCAGCTCCGACTGCTTCTCGACAATCCATTCACGAAGCTCTCCATATCATCCACCCCGACTTTCGCCTTCCTATTCAACTTCTGCGCCTTCCTAAAGTGCTCGTCTTGCACGTAACTTGGAAAGACGAAGACGCGAGGATAATTGTCATTGTCCGCATAGATTCGCCTCAAGCAATCTAGATATGCGTCAAGACAATTGGACTTGAGCATATCATGGAAGAGCAGCATGTAGAAGCCTTGGGCATCCACGTCGCACATGTCAGACGACCAAACGGTATCACTGCATAAAAAGAAAAATTATTACGTGTTTAGGTACGATAACTGAGATTGACATCGAAAGTAAACATTTACCTAAATCTTGCCGCTTGAAGGTACATGTCAATGAGCACGCGATCGTGCTCATGAATCAGCTCACGCCCGGAGAAGTCCCATCGCCCGAGGTACTTCTTGCTCCACTTCTCATTTCTATCTGAGCCAGAATCCTCATCACTTAGATCAACAACATCTACAGGCGCTTTGCCTCTTCTTCGAACTCCTCGGGCACTCGACGAAGCACCAACGTCTCCCGCCTCAACCACCTCCACAGGTGTGGGAAAATCTTCAACAGGTACGATCGCTAAATGATCGTCGTCGCCACGATCGAGGTGGACAGGGGAACACCTAACCTCCACTCCCCGCGTGAGTAGGCCCGTCACACGGTCGAATATGTCGTGTGCCGCCCCAACGTCGAAAACGCTGTCCCTAAAGTACGCCGCCTCCAACTCTTCCGCTGACGGCACTAACAACCCTCGTACAAAATCGCGGTTGACGGCATCTGCGACCGTCCTAAGAGTCGGGCATGCTTTGCGA
This sequence comes from Craterostigma plantagineum, assembly GCA_027422505.1. Taxonomy (NCBI): domain Eukaryota; kingdom Viridiplantae; phylum Streptophyta; class Magnoliopsida; order Lamiales; family Linderniaceae; genus Craterostigma; species Craterostigma plantagineum. The sequence continues at coordinate 17,945 of JAPQWV010004877.1, forward strand.
CCCCAATTCTTCGTCTCCCACCTGAGCATGCGTGGCGTGAAATCTTCTTCCTTGCGAACCGCAAACTGGTCTGCAACCCCCGGCATGCACTCGTATGCTAGTATCTGAATACAAATAACGCAAAAAATCTTACAAACGTCCCTCAAAACATGGTATGCAAGAAGCTTAGTTATAATTCACCTGAAGTGGTTGTACGAACCCACTGATCAGCCAGTCCCGTGGCCTCTCCCGTAGATTTACCTTAACACTTCGTATCACCTCACGGAAAGCCACGGTGCCCCAAGGGTACTGGGAGAATGCAAATCGATCATCGACGAGACTAAGGACCGTCGTACTGACGACGGTGTCCTTCTTCGACGGTCGAGGCATCAACACGGCGGTGGCGAAGTACACGTCCGCCAACTTCAGCTTCTCGAAGTCCACATTGTCCTCGTCGCCAGACAACCGCTCCAACACACGCTTGACGTGCGACATGCGGACTTTTGAGCTGTTGCCAAAATGTCTTGCGGTGAATTGTGAGCCGTCGTTTACCGGCGGTAGCTCGGCTGCGAACTTCAGCCCGGTGATTAGGCAATAATCCGACTTTGAAAATCGGAGTGGTTTTCCGCCAAAAATCATCCACAGCTCTTCCCGGTTGTGCAGCATCGTCTGGTTCTGCATGAGGTACCACACCAACTGTCCCGAGAGGTTAAAATCAGGCTCAGCCATAACAAGGCGGCCGAACGGACTCTCGTTCCTAAAAATCTCCCACTCGTGGTGGTTCAGACACTGTCTTATCAGCTCGCTGGCATCCGCGTATAACGAGCTCATTTTTACACTCAAACGGGGAACTTCGTCCACTGTGTCGAACTGCTTCTGCATCACAACCTAATTTATGCGTAAAACACATTTTAGCTAAATTACGTGGTATGAAATAATTAAAACAGAAAACCCTTATGCATAGATGCGCAGGGGACCGCATCGCATATGCTGAGATTCAAGCACGGACGCGCATGAGACCCCTGCGCATCGGCGCGGTCCCAGCAAGGGTCCCCCGCGTATAAGCGCGGGTCCCCTGGTCATAGCGCGCGGGTCCCCTGCATAAAACGCGCGGGTCCCCCGAACTTGCGCACGCGCAGTGGCACAGGACCCGCCCGTTAAGATAAGAGGACCCGTGCGTTTAAGCAGGGGAACCGTGCGTATAAGCGCGGGTCCCCTGCTATAAGCGCGGGTCTCCTGGGCATAGCGCGCGGGTCCCCTTCTTATAACGCGCGGTCCCCCGCTTGCGCACGCGCAGTGGCACAGGACGCGCCCGTTAAGGTAAGAGGACCCGAGCGTTTAAGCAGGGGAACCGTGCGTATAAGAGCGGGTCCCCTGCGTATAAGCGCGGGTCCCCTGAGCATAGCGCGCGGGTCCCCTGCTTATAACGCGCGGGTCCCCCGAACTTGCGCGCGCGTGACCCATATCCTATGCTTGCAAGCACGGGTCCTATGCTTGCAAGCACGGGTCCTATGCTTGCAAGCACAGGTCCTATGCTACCAAAGCTCTGTCCTACGCTTGCAAGCACGGGTCCGCACCAAATTAGGGTTCGATGGGTCGTTCCCAGATCCCCTCTCGCGTTAAATTGAAGAAGACGAAGAGTAGAACACATACCTCCACGTTCGCGTTGAATGCCATTGTCGAATGAGTCGATTTGCAGAGAAGACGACGATTTGCAGTGCAGGGGCGGGAGAGCACACGCTTGTTCTTTTACTGGAAGTGAAAGTGGAGACGATTTGCAGTGCAGGAGCGGGAGACACGCTTGCTTTTTTTACTGGAAGTGAAAGTGGTGGGTGGTTGCTTTTTTTTACTGGAAGTGAAAGTGGTGGGTGGTTGCTTTTTTTTACTTTTACCCCACCCTTCTATAACGGTCTGATGTTTCATATTCGCTACAGTGTAACATGTAAACCCTTTAATTAATTTTAATCGTTAAGTGTTGTTGAGGTTGTTGATTGACATTAAATAAGGGTAAAATAGTCTTTAGAGCAGAGTTAGTAAGGGTACAAAGGTAAAGTCCGATTTTGGGTGCTATTTTTTAAAAGATGACCAGCTCAAGGGCTATTTACTTAAAAATCCACTGCTCGCTTCCCATAATAAACGGAGCCCCACCGCATATAATTCCTCCATTTTTCGCTCCTCAAAAACCGAGAAACCCCTCAATATTTATCATTCTCCTTCGCAATTGATCTTTATAATGTATTTCGCCGTGCGGTTTCGTGATTTAGGATCGTTCGATTTGTGGAGTGTAGCTGGTTTTTGTTTCGGAGATCGCCCGTGGTCTTGTGGGTTCGTTCGTCTCAGTTTTTGGAATTTAGGATTTATCGGCTTTGTGTGAGGGATAATGAGGTCGGAGGATGATAAACATCGATTAGTTGCTTGAATTAATTGTGCAGGGAGGAAACATGTATTTTGCAAGGCTTGATGACTCTCCTATGTTTCGCAGCAGGTTAATTTGTTCTCCTCTAGCTCATTTGGTTGAGCTTCATGTATTAAGACTCTCCTTGATTTTATGAAGCAGATCCAGTGATGGAAGAAATTGCCGAAATACTAAGGGAAAGAAGCCTTAAATTTCACAAAGGTTGCCGGAAATACATGTAAGTCCTACCATACTTTTTTATCCATACTCATTGCAATGTCCGTGATTTCTGTGCCGATGCCTTATCAATGACAAATTTTATAATCGTCACCTTGACGACCACTTTGCTTTACGTCGTGTCTGCAACTTTGTATGCTGACAGATGTATTGTTCTAGTGTCATAACTGCTCAGTAAATTCCCTTAGAATAAGAAATTGCACAAGACTTGTACTGAGTCGACAAATGGTACTTCCTCGCAGAGATGGGCTCGGAGATGCATATGATAGAGATATTGCTTTTGCAAGTGCTCTCGAGAATTTCTCAGGCGGGCATAGTGATCAGATATCTGTCGCTTTTGGAGGTATAAGACAAGATATGATGTATGCTTGTAAGTGACTTGATTCTAGTGTTTTCCAAATTAGTATGGTATATAAAGTTTGTTTTTCTTTTAGGCCCTGATATGGCTAAATTTGCAATTGCGCTGAGAGAAATTGAACGTACAAGGAAATTTTCTGCGGTCACAAGGTAAAAAGGCTTATGTTAGTTTTTCTCGCTTACTTGTTTCTTCTGCTATGATCCGTTATATATGCTTTTAATACATATTTTCATCTATTCGTTGTTATATTTTTTTAAATGAACATGGATTTTGTGAGCTGCAAGCCAACTCTCTGTTCACCTGCCCTGTATAACCAATTTGATCCCAGGAACTCTTTTTACAACGAAACGTTCTTGTGAATGACTCTTTGGTAACCCTTGCATCCTTAGGTAGAGCATGTGCTCGATGGAACACTTCTACAGTTTGCAAAAGTTGATCTTCAGGATGTCAAGGTATTCCTGTTTCTGATTTTGGATATTACTAATGATTAAATGTTTGTGGATAGCAACTCGAAATGTTTTTCACAATATATATTATATACTTGGACTTACTGTCTTGTGCAATGTATGCCTTCGCAAACTCATACTCGTATGCTTCTATGTACAAACATCGAACTAAATTATGTATAGGATGTAAGGAAATTAACTTTACTGTTCTTAATCGTGGCCAGGAAGTCCCTGACGAATAGGAGTTTATAGAATTAAAGTGAAGATGAGAAAATGCATCGTTCATTTTAGATCTAAAAGTGGGTACCAAAATATGCAGGAAGCCCACAAACGCTTTGACAAAGCCAGTATTGCATATGATCAGGTGATTGATGATTTTATCAAAGCTTACATATCAAAGCTTGTCTTATTTTTTAGCTGTAATCCGTAGTAACTATTTCAGATAAGCGCATTCACTGAACAATAAACAAACTCCAGGTTCGTGAGAAGTTCCTCTCCTTAAAAAAAGCACAAGGCTGGATATTGCCAGTGCCCTTGAGGAGGTATGCTGATCATCTAAACCCCGTACATTTGTTTACGATATTCTCAAATGTATAACTGTTCCAACAGTTTCATATGTACAATACTCTCCAGGAACTTCATAATGCAAGATCAACTTTTGAGCAGACACGTTTTAATCTGGTGAGTTTTCTCTCTACCCGCATCTCACTCTTCTAGTCACTTGTCCGATCTGGTTATCTAAATATTTTATTGTCTCAGGTCAGTGCCCTATCTGCTGTTGAGGCAAAAAAGAGGTTCGAGTTCTTGGAGGCTGTTGGAAATACAATGGATGCTCATCATAGTTATTTTAAACAGGTCTTTTTGTTGGTGAACATGATTTTATACTTTCATCAATTTATCATCTGCATTGGACTCAAAAAGTTCCTCATTGTCAGGGTTACGAGCTACTGCATCAAATGAGCCGTACATTAATCAGGTTTTTTTTTTTTGTAAATTAAGCATCATGAAAACTCCAGTATATAGATGCGATAGATGGTGTATATTTTGATGCACAGGATCAAATTCATGGAATCAAGTATAGAGATTTCCGTTAAATTTCCGCGTAATGATTTCTCATACTCTTTCTTGCTGTGATTCTTAGGTATTGGCTTATGCCCAACAGTCGAGGCAGAATTCCAACTATGAACAGTCAGCTCTCCATGAACGCATGCAAGAATATAGAAGACAAGTGATCAAGACAACCGCAGTGCTTTTAACGTACCTCAAAGTTCACCAAGTAAGATTCGACAAATTCTTTTCCAAGAACTTCCTATAAGTTAATAGAGGCAGTGATGCATAATTCAGCTGAAGGAAAGGTACTCCTTTCTTTGGTGTATTAAAAATTCTTGTTGATGAAATCTCGTAATTTTTTTTCTCTGTTATTTCACGTTGTTCCTACTGTTACTAAGACTTCAATAGTTTAGGTACAAACTATTAAACAAGGATATTTAGCTAAGCGTTCCTCAAATTTGAGAGGAGACTGGAAAAGGAGATTCTTTGTCCTTGACACCGAGGAATGCTATACTATTACCGCAAGCAATGGAGCAAGCCAACGGTAAATCGTAAAATAAGATGCAGTATCTGTAAATTAAATATGTTTACTTAGTATGTAAATACTTTTAACATTTAAAAGCGCAGTTTCATGCAACTAGTCAAATGTCAACGAAAAGTTCTCCCGAACAAGGTTCTGGCCTTTTGGGTCGTTGGCTTTCGTCTCATTACCACGGCGGCGTGCATGATGAAAAATCAGTTGCACGTCACACGGTGAACTTGCTTACATCGACAATTAAAGTTGATGCCGAGCAGTCTGACCTGAGGTTTTGCTTTCGGATTATTTCACCTGCCAAAACTATACATTACAGGTGAACTCTCATTCTCCGGCGCTACTGATTTGTTGTAACAATCAATTTCATCTGTAGATGGGCGGCATAGAAATCATGTGTAGTGGAGCACTTAACCATTGAGATTATGATCGGTATTCTTCATGCTGATGCAGGCAGAAAGTGAAGCGATCGATGGATTGGATTGAAAAAATAACAGGAGTTATCACCTCCTTGCTGAGTTCACAGATGCCTGATAGGGTAAACACATGCACATATCATTTTTGCTGCAAACAGCACACTGAAATATGTCTTCTGCAGTATTGGTTTAGCCCGATCAGTGACGACAGTTCGATCGAAAGCCCCGACCATCTTATGAAGAATATTCAAGAATATAGATCTGAAAAAACTCCTCGGCAAGAAAAGTGATGCGAGCAACTAGAAGCGCCTACAAGCACAGTGCTCCTCGAAAAATGAAAAACCCATCGACGTTCTGAAGAAGTTGCCTGGAACGAAAAATGCGCAGACTGTGGTGCGCCAGAACCCGAGTGGGCTTCGCTGAACCTCGGCGTCCTAGTGTGTATAGTGCTCTGGCGTTCATCGTAATCTCGGCGTCCATGTATCCAAGGCAAGTCGCCCAATCCAAAGAACGATTGCTTAGGATACATAGAAGATATTACACAGATTTTTCTTTTCTTTATACGCAGGTGAGATCCTTAACGCTTGACGTAAAAGTGTGGGAACCTTCCGTCATTGCTCTGTTTCAGTCCCTTGGCAACGTCTTTTGTCAACTCTATATGGGAAGGTTGCTTCGTTCTGGCCGAACCGTGCAAGCAGATGAACTGCCAATACGGTGAGCATTCACCATAAAGGAGCAAAAAATTATGATCAATTTGTCACACTTTTATATAATCGATGCTACACCTATGCCGAAAAGGTCCTTTGGAGCTAGTAATACAAGCAGTTCTACGCCAAACCTAATCACAACGATCACATATCAATCAAGGAGAAGTTCATCCAAGCAAAGGTAGTAAGTCCTCAAAAAAAAAGAAAAAAAAAAGAGTAATTTTAGCCGCCTTCCAATAATATGCGCAGCTCGGTTTTTCCTCTTCTTTCTTTGCAGTACGCAGAAGACGTTTCATACACAAGCTGAAGGACAGCCAATCACTCTCCTCTCCGTCGCCGACCAGCTTTGGGAAAGCGTACGCTCGAACGACAAGAAATCAGCGTATCGCCTAATCGTCACCTACGAAGCAGACGTCAACGCAGTCCACGGACAATCGTCGCCCGGCCCACAAACTCTAACGTTAGCCAACGTAATAAGGCTCCACGAGCTCGCCGATTCCCAATCTGATGAGAGCTTATTCCACGCCGTGGACGACGACGAAAGCTCGTCGAAGGACGGGCTATTTGTCGACGATGGATGCTCTTTGCTGCACTTGGCTTGCCAGGCGTCAGCAGATCTTGGCATGGTTGAGCTCCTCCTTCAGCACGGCGCGGATGTGACTGCTTGTGATTCGAGGGGTTTTACGCCTTTGCATCGTGCATTTTGAGGGGTAGGATTGGAATTGCGAAGCTTTGCTCAAAAGGTTCGATTTCTTTCTTTTTCTACCGCCTTGTAAGAGAATTTTCTTTCTCGTGAGAATCGATGACTTCTATTACAGGGAGCTGACGCGGAAGCTGCTGATGGGGAAGGTCGAACTCCTCTGCAGATTGCTGTCGAATCTGCTGTTGATGACGTGGAGCTTCTTGCTATGATGAAAAGCGCGAGATAAGTTATATTGTAAACTCGACTCATTCACTTCCAATATTCCCACTGAATGGCTTTGGTGATCTTAGCTTTAGGCATTTGTTTATTATTATTATTATTATTATTATTATTATTATTATTATTATTTTATAATTAATTATTAATTAATTAATAGTATTTATTGGGTTAAATAAGCCACTAGGCTTTACATATATTTCCACTACAAATTTGTGAACAAAAAAAGCAATCCTTATAGGTCAAGCAGTTGAGCTCTTATCTCCAATGGAGGTGTTATAGGCTCGATTTGGGGCGAACTTTTTTACAATTTGTAGTTTGTGTGGAATTGATACAGGCTAAAAAGATTAGTACTGTGCGGA
>JAPQWV010004878.1:0-25341 GCA_027422505.1 Craterostigma plantagineum
CTTGGCCACCAAGTTTATTGATCATGACAATAACTCGAAGCTTGGAAAGTCAAAGACGTCATGACTTGAGTCAATCAACTCTCGATCAACTCTCGATCAACTCTCAATGAATATTGGTTCTCACATATAGCGGAATTCCCCTTACCCGACAGCACAACTGGAGGAGTTCACATGAGGAGCGGATGATTATCCGCATGTTTCGGTTACTGACTCAGAATCATTGGTGGATTGGAAATGCTGACAGAGACTCCCGTCAACGGCGCCCCGCTCTCCGGCCTCGGCCGCTTTCGCCGAGGTTTCTCTTGACGCTTGTCCCGTGCAAGGTTCCGTCCTCAAGATCGAAGCAGTCAATTGTAAGCATATCGTTAATCCAAAAGATATCTTAACTAATGCTATATTTTTCAGGTCCAATAGTGACCTGATATCATCGGCGCATACCCGTAAAACATACTGTCACCACCGCGGATAAACATTCATATAATCAGGGTCCAACCCCGCGGCCAAATTGTCATGAGCGCGCGCGATGGAAATGTCGTAGAGAAACCGATGACTAATGAGACAACCCCGTTTTGTACCCTTGAATTCAAGCAACCCCACCATTCTATCAAGTCATGGTTCCGCAAACTATCGCCATACACAGAATTACACTACTCAATCCATCGCTTCAACACAACAGGCTACACACGACCATTCTGTATACCCAATTACCTCTCTCCCGCTCTCTGCTACATCGACTCAACCTCCCACCGATCGATGCGCATTTAGCAAACCGCTCCGCCCGAGTTGCGACACTTGAAACGATCTCCCAAAACCCGATCGCGGCGCCGTCCTGCCCGCCTCAAGCCAGAACATGCCGTCTGATACCATGACAGGCTCACCGGCGGGCTCCAGCTCAGCTCTGCCATCCTTCTACTCCCCAAGACGAGGCTGCAGATGCTTCTACCTCGCACAACGAACAATCCCTTGAGCAATCCATAGACTCATTATCACTCTCCCCCGCTCCCTCCACTCCCGCCTCCGCTTCCGTCTCCGCCCACCCCGATCCCGACGACGCCGATCGGCCAAGAACCTCCGCCTTCACTGCTCTCGCCATCATTCACGCCTCCTCTACACCCGGTACTTCTACGCCGTCGACAGCCGGACTTCGCGGTGTTCCTGTCGATAGCTCCATTCCTTCCGGAGGATGCGGATCCAAGAAACCCAAGCTCCTCCCAGACTCTCCCGGAGGTTGAGTGCATTGTTCGTGCCCGTATTCCCACGGTAGCGGGCACAGAGATGTGTTCTTACACCTGTACACCAATAACGTGGATAACAGGAACACCTGGCTATTGTGTTTGGTAACAATATTCGAAGTAAGAGTCTAGATGCTGTTCGAGAGGGCGAGACCGAGATGGACCGCATGGTGCGCGGCGCGTATACGGGCAGACTGTTCCCTGGTCGCACAACCAGTGGTGTCGAGTCAGCAGCTCCTCAAGAGCAACAGCCACCGCAGCCGTCAGACCAGCCTCCACTGGTGAGAATTCACTCCGAGTGCTACACAGGTGAGACCAGCATGGTCAGCGCGATGCGACTGTGGTGAACAACTCGACGAAGCAGCTCGTCTGATGGTCTACCTGGTAACAAGGCTGGTGGTATTATTATTTACCTGCGACAGGAGAGGTCGTGGAATCGTCTTGGCGAGAAGCTCAAAGGCTATAATCTTCAGGATCTGGGATCTGATACTGTTTGAAGCGAATTTGTTGCTGCGACATCCCGCTGATGCTCGAAGCTATGGCTTGGCTACGGCTATGTTGCTTGATCTTGGGCAGCAGAAGGTTCGATTATTGACCAACAACCCTGACAAGATTCGCGCGGTTGAGGGCCCTAATAGGGAGGTTGTGGTCAGGGAGCGTGTGGCTATGGTTCCTCTGTCCTGGAAGGGTCGGGGAGGGTTCAGGAGTCAAGAGGTGGAGGGCTATCTTAAGACCAAGTACGTATGTTATAACAAGACAGACAAGTTTCTTATGGACTCTCAGCTAACAATGGACATTAGATCGAGAAAATGGGCCATATGCTCGATATGGCGGCGCTCCCACAGTAGACTCTCAAGACATAACGAAATATACCAATATGGAACATGTTGTTTGGCTAGGAGCTCTTTCTTGTCATCATTGAATGGAGTTTATCGTCGTTCTTGGGGGATTGATTGACGGCGTTGGCGGCGAGCTTGATGTATTGTAGACAAAAACCACACACCCAATATTGTTCAGGAGCTGCGCTTTGCATCACGACCTGCAATCACTGGTGCATTGTTGGTGTACAGGCTCAGGATACCAGAAGCTGCTTATATCATAAGGTTGCTATCATTTTTCATAAGACCTTTCTTTTTTTGCATGAATAAGATGCTGCTTGTTATCCAGGAATGAAACAATCTTGGCTCTGTACCCTGACGAATCTAATTCCATTGGTGTTGGATTCATCAGAGTTCATCTATACACCCACCCGGACTTTCTTGGAAACAACATGTCTTTGAAGATTTAAGAGTACTTGGGTCTATAAATAATGAGAGTTTCTCAAGCTATGCAACAATTGCAGCAGTTTATAAGAACAATTGGACATGGTATTTAATGTCCTTTCGCTACATTCATTTCCGAAATGGTCGATCCTAAACGGTTGTCGTTGATAGTGGGTCGGGCCTAGCCGTTGAAGGTGCTACTGTGACGATTTTACAGGCCTAGCTCTTTTCTCTGTCGGCGCGTGTCAAGCTTCTCAAAATCGCATCTTCAGCTTCTTTTCGCGCCAAATTTTGCATTTCGTCACCTCATTGGTTCTTCTTTTTTTCTATACGACTCTATTATAATCATGCTATCATAAAATACAGAAGAACCCCCCATAATGTCCGCAACGATTCGTTTACGGCTCGTTATCCGCAGACATGCAGTTCCCGAAGTCAAGCTCGTATGGCCCTGTGTCGCAAACGACGATTTGACTGTAGCTAGACTCCTTGCGCTGGTCAACGAGGTAGTGCCGCTCGAGAGTGGCGACTGGGGTCTTGAGGACTATGTTGTCGAGCTGTATGATGGCAAGGGCGATAGTTTCGAGCTGCTACATTTCCAGCCAGTCGGCAAAGTTTTGAAGGAGGATGACCAAGTTTTGTACGACCCCCCGGCTTCCCTACAATATTTTCGCATACTAACAATTTCACAGAATAAGATCACTTTCTACCGACGATCTGCGACGACGAAACTCAGCGGCCGACACCAAATATCCGACGATGGAAAAGCATCTTATTGATGGGCTTGCATTTTGGAAGCCGTGGTTAAGGGCACCACGCGATCGTCCCAGCGCTTGACCTACCCCCTCGAAAACGAGCACGTATCACGCACGAAGAAGAGCTTGACGAAGATGACAATGATGGTTCATATGTGGACGAAGAAGACCAGTCGGAACAGCTCTGCTAGAAGACTCTGAAGCCCCTGAAATGGAGGAACCAGGCAGTGTTCGTTTGAGAGTACGATTTATGGACAGCGATCAACTCGAAGAAGAGAACGAGGATGAAGACCTTGACGACGAACCCGATTTTCAACCTATAGAAGAAGTCCACGCAGAGTCTGCGGTCGACGAGGAGGACGAAAACGACGCTGAAAGTAGCGATGAGACGACTTGGATGCGGATCTTTCTGACGAGCTGAGACTTCTACAAGAAGACAATGCCATAGTTCGAGCAAACGCCTGCCAAGGAACAGGAAACTCTTCTTTCGGGAGACAACAGCCAAGGTCCACAAGCACTTTTGCCTACGAAGGGATTTGACGTTTCGTGGCTCGACAAGATCACTGCTCTGCGAGCTGCATTTCCGCTGACACCAGTGTCCACGCTACAAGACGAGATGAACCGAAACAAAGATCTGCGAAAAACGTACGAAAAACTATCCGAAGCCACAAGCCGTCATCAGCTACGATGAAGCCCTTGAACGAGTCCTTCTTGGCCCTGGTTCTCAGATGCGCTGTCGCTCGATCAGCCTGCCGATGAGGAAGAAGACCCAGAGGGATCGGGTATTGCTCCTCCCTGGTCAGACGGAACCTACGGACGCAACGCGCCCGCTGATTCAGGAGATTGAAGAAGAACCAGCGCCTGTCAGTACACCACGCGTGGCGCAGAATCAAACATCAAGACCTTTGATTAGTGAAATCCCTGATGAGGAGGAAGATACATCGAGCTCTAGCAGTAGTTCAGACTCTGACTCCGATTCTGATTCTGAGGCTGACTCTGATGTGGATATGAAGGAGAAATCGGATTCAGAATCAGACAGCAACTCCGACGATTCGGACAATGATTCAAGTGACGACTCTGATTTCCCGCCCCGACACCTTCGCGGCCAGCCAAAACTACCCAAGAAGACTCTGAAGATTCCGACTCGAGTGACTCTGACTCGAATTCAGATTCGACTTCCGATTTAAGCGGCGCTGAGGCTTCCAAAAGTGCCGCTGGAAGTGACTCGGATGACAGCAGCGACAGTTCAAGCGAGTCTGACGCCAGCTCAAGTGAATACGATTCGGAGTCAGAGCCTGAGGAGATTTCATCAAAAAAGCAGCCTCAAACGAAGCAGCCGCAACCGCAACCTCCAGCGAACGCCGAGCCGAAGATCAACGGCCATACTGGCAAAGCAGCGCCAGAACCCCTCAAGAGCCCAGACCGCCTGGAACTGGGCTAGCGAGGACGCAGAAGAGGAATGCCGTAAACGAGATGCCAAGAGACTCAAGGCTATGCAGGCTCTAGAGGATACACAATCTCAGCCGTCTGTCAATGGTACTGCAAGCGAGGAAGCTGAGCTTCTGGCTCGAAAGCGGGCACTTTAGTGCCGTGAGTGATGAGCAAGAGGAGGACCCAAGCCTACCCAAGGATGCAACAACCAAAGAGACCAGGCCTATGATAGTCGAAAGTCGAGAGGAGGAAACACCAGCCGTCACTGCGAGCCAAGATGTAGCCCCAGTCGAAGAAGGAGCCTGTCCCTGCTCAGCGCCGCCACAAAGTCGACATGGGAGCCGGACGACGACTTCTCCTCGGTGCTCTTGGATTAAAGAATCCAAAGACCAAAGCAGATGAAGACAAGCTTCGCGACAGTCTGATGAAGAATGTGAAGCCTCTGCAAAACCCTCGAGTTCAAGCTCAAGAAGCCAAGGCCAACGATGACAAGCCAGCAGAAGAGCAACCGGATGAAGACCCTGAAGCATGGCGAAAGAAGATCTCTTACCGGGCTGTCGAATGCTGTCAGGATGATGTTGTGTTGAGTGAGCCACCATTCCCATTCGTACAGCGATGGGACCCAACAACAATATGGATCAATAAGGAAGCGAAAGAGAGCATCGCAAAATTTCAACGATGAGAGCTACTACGAAGAGGACTCTCAGCAATGGAATGGTGATGAAGAGTGGAACGACAACGGTCAAGGAAGAAGAAAAAGAACAAGAAGCGAAAAAACAAGAGTGGCTATGATGGAGAATACGACGAAGAGGAGCCCCATGAGGGTTCTTTTGGTGGCACTGGAGCTGACGGTGATGAAGACATTGTGTTGAATTATGATGACATCCCAAACAAGCATCGCCCCGAAGAGAGTCAGTTTACTGACACAGATGATCTCCCTTCGCTGCCTTCAGATGTTCAGTACGCTGCCCAGTCTTGTGCTGTCCGACATGAAGCCAGGAATGGTTGCCACCTGGAAGCAGTTAGTCATGTCCAAGGCGACTAACTGGCAGCCCGAAATGGTGCCCATGACCGGGCTTATCCTTTCGATCAGCGAGGACAACAGCATGCATGTCCTTCTAGCGATGAGGGACCGAGAGGGAAACGACAAGGAATACGATGAACACACAGGCCAACGGATTTATGCAAAGTTCGAAGCACCAGACCTTGATGAAGACGAAGAGGACGACGGCCGAGAGAAATTCCGTGGGCAGAAATGTCTGACCAAGACTGGTCCAACAGCACCGCCGCCTGCTATGCTGGAGACTTCTGCTAAGAGCATCAAGCTTCAGGCTGAACAGAACAAAACCGTACAGAATGGAAAATTCCACGTCGGACAACAAGGTTAGCGCGAGAACAGATCCCATGAGACTATGGCTGAGGAGTTAGATACGCAGAAAGTGAGAGCCGAGGTCGAGGCCGATTTGAGGGGACAGGAAACTGAGGAAAAGCCCCCAGGAACCGACAAATCGACATCGATCCCTTCTGGCAGCAACCACCACGACTTGAGTTCCCGGCTTCCGGAAACGACAGTCCGATCAGCAGCTTTGTTCAGCCTCCTGTGCCGTTCGGTAAATTTGACAGTCACCTCCACCAACTACAGGAATCTATGCAAGCATCCATGTCCCAGTTCAATCTCTTTTGTCGCGTGATTCAGATAAGGGTAAAAAGAATAACGAGGAGGGAGAGAAAACAGGTATTGATGAGTCGGATGGAGCGAAAGATGCAAAAGATTCTGAAGGAGAGCCGGGTACCGATAGTTGAAGGTAGCTGGGACGCAGTCATTCCCGATACTATACCGTCGCCAGAGCTGCCAGAGCTGCCGACAAAGGACGACGCAGTTGTTGACCATCGTTGGTGGTGGTGCCCTCATCTGCGGGTAGCGTTCGCAGTGGGCGGCAACCCCCATCAGTTAGCGGGGCTTGACGACCTTCCAGAGGAGCGAATTCAAGAATCGTGGAAGGAGGCATAGTTGATGATCCTCCGGGAGAAGCGCCAGCTTGCCATGTGACGAACGAAACCCGTCGAGAAGTAGCAGTCCCTTTCCCTCACTCGAGGAAATATTTCATACAGCAAGGCAGACACAAAGTCCTTTTAAATTCAGTCAGATGTCAGTGCCCCAGTTATTAAGTCCGAAAAGAAAGATGGAGATTACGAAGAGCGATGCGAAAGCTAGATGAGGGCGAGGAGTCTGATCGTTCACCTGATCGCAACAAATCTTTACGGAGCCTATTACCAAATGCGACACAGCCTGAATCTCAAAAGGGGAGCCCCTGGTACGCTCGATCAGAGCGAGGGGCCCAAACCTGAAGCATCTGAACCTCGAGATGCTGCGACACCACCGGCATCTCAGAAAGTGAAGCAAGAATCACAGTTAGCCATCTCAGAGGGCAGCCAGGTTATCGAACTGAGCTCTAGTCCAGCATCAGTCCAATATGCCGAGGACTATGCCAAGACAGCGAGGACGAGACTTATCAGGATTCTCCACTGCCACAGGATTCAGGTTGGGTGCAGAAGAAACACAGCGAAGTGAACACGCGAAGCCGGTGGAAAGAGTCTACCCGCGACGGAGGCGAAGAAGACAACAACCGTACAGAGCCGAACTACACGTGGACAGACATCTGCTCCAGTGGCTCGAGGGGTGTCGACGAGTGCTTATAGTCAGATCAAGGGACGTAGGAAGACCACACGAAAGTTCTGACAGACACGGGATGGTTCAAGTTATGGAAGTCCTGAAACGGATGAGACAGCATCTTTTGCATCGGGCGCTCCACTACCTTTTTCAATTCGAGCAGCAAGGATATGGGAAGGATTGGTAAGGGGAAATGTATCGAAGCATTCTGTATTTTAGGGAATAATGGCGTTGGGGAAGCATAGCGTGTTAGCCTAGTGTATGGCTCAAGACAAAAGACGAAGCTGTTCAAAATCTGCAACTTAATAGAAGTAGGTAGCATAAAGAAACAAGAAACAAGCTTGAAAAAAGGCCAAGATTCACGAAACTCAAATCATTGCCCTCATTCTTATTCTTCGTACCCAGCGTCTCATGTGAGGACCATCACGAACCCGTCCTTTAGCCCCAGTACCTGTCTCAGCACAGTCTTAGCTGCATCACGAGCAGGGCACCTCAGCCAACCAAGTCGTTTGAGTGAGCAGATGATGCAGCGAAACAACCCACCATCTTTTTGCATCTTGCCTGAAATCTACCAGTTAAGCCTAATTTTTGTCTCTGTTCTAGCGTCTCATGAGCACTTTTTACTGAGCAGCGTTGGCTATTGTCGCGT
The DNA here is from genome assembly GCA_027422505.1 of Craterostigma plantagineum. Lineage (NCBI taxonomy): Eukaryota > Viridiplantae > Streptophyta > Magnoliopsida > Lamiales > Linderniaceae > Craterostigma > Craterostigma plantagineum. The sequence continues at coordinate 8,001 of JAPQWV010004878.1, forward strand.
GGTTTGAATGTTCATCATGGGGCTCTCTTAGGGGGAAAATATATATTGTTCGGGGTATGGAACGTGAGTTTGTCGGTCCTTTTTTGCAATTTGTTCTGCCTTGTGAAATTGTGACTACTGCTTGCTATTGTGTTCGTTGGAGAACTGTGAACCGTTTGGTTAAGACGGGTATATAACGACGATATCAACCTGCTGAGACGATTATCTACCACTTTGACTCAGAAATCAGTCAACTTATACGGAATTTGGATATACAAGCATATCAACTTCATAACAAAACGACACCGCAATCATGTTGCCTTTCAACTACATCTTTACCCTTCTCACCATGTTGAGTATGGGCTTCTGCCTACCTACACAAACCCCAGAACCTCACCTGCCACCTACACTCTCTCCCCCGGTCTCCCAGATACAACGAGTCTTCCAAATCTTCCAGGTGGCTCATTCTTCGAAGAGAGACAAGAGAGAAACAACGCCAACCCATCTGTCTTCAAACCTCCCGTCACAGCTGCCCCCGACCAAGCAGAACAGCTCGCGAGCTGGGCTGGGCGCAAACAACCTACTACGAATGCAAGACGAGAGATGGAAAGGAGCGCTGTGGATGGCATATCCCCGTGTACAAGGCTGGCGCTGAGGGTCGGCAAGCTGAGATTGTGCACTGGAAAGTCGTTGTGTGGATCGCGTTGGGGTTGGCAATGTTGATATATGGAGGATTGTGGTGAGGAGTTGATTTGAGGATGCATTGGGTGGAGTTTGGAGTTTTGGATAGATGTGTTGATACCCTCTTGCTGCTGGGCGGCATCTGATTGATTAGAACATTCTGTATTTCTCTCGCATACCTTTTTTTCACAGTGACATAGTCATGAGTAATGCATTCACGAACCGTAGAGCCAGATGTGAAAACCCGCGTAAACCAGAGACGTTGTTATTTTTGATTTTGGTCCGAAACCCGAAGAACACCATTGATTTCCATGCTAGTGTAATTGAGAAAAGACGCCGGTGAAAGCAATCCTCTCATCGAGTCCAGAGTAGCCCTCGCCGTCTGCCCAGCAAGTCCCTGTACCCTATGCTGATGCCGACGCCGACGAGGATGGACCGTAAATGGACGCACCACCGCATGCACGCAGCCATAGCTGCTCCCCAACCAGCCCGAGGATATACACAGCCCAACCCAAGTCATCGAGTCGTTTATTTCTCCTTCTTGGCCTTGGCACCCTTGACCTTTGCCGTACCACGGAGGGTCTTTTGTCGGTTCTTGCGCTGCTTGCCTGTAGTTGTCTGTCAGCCTGACTAAACCCTCTGTAAGGTTCTGAGAATGACTGTAACGCACGCTGCTGTCGGGAGGCACGCTCGGCCTTGGTGGCGAGACCAACCCGCACCAATCGGTACTGGGGCTCGAACTTCTTCATGGCCTCGGGGGAGTCATAGACGAGAGCGAAGCCGGTGGTCTTGCCACCACCGAACTGGGTTCGGAGACCGAAGACGGAGATCTGGTCCTTCTGGGCCTTGTAGAGAGAACCGAGCTTCTCACGGAGCTCCTCCTTGGAGATGTTGGCACGGTTGGGGTGGAGGATGTCACTATTAAACGCAATTGCCGGTCAGCCCACGAGTTCCCAAGCACAGAAGACATGTCCCTATGTCGTGTCCATCGTATCCCATCGTCGATGCTTTATGCCCGCCTGTCCCAATTCTGAATGGTATTCGATAAATTCGTAATGTGGCGTACAATCGTGCAGAACAGCGATATATCGAGCGGGAGAAAAAGAGGCAGGCGAGTTCAAGCATCGACTCAGGTGATGGTATCGACGAAACGCAATGCGGGAGACGAACATCATCAAGAAATCTGAGGGTATCACTCACACGACCATCTGCTTGCGGCCCAGCAGAGGGTTGCGGATGAAACTTGCGAGTTCGGAGGGTGACGGGGAATCGTTGTCCGCCATTTTGCCGATTGTCGTGATGGTCTCTGGGGGTTAGTTGACGGTGGAGAGACTGGGCGTTGATGGGTGAGATCGTTCGGTTGATGAAGTTGTCACACTGAAAATCCAACTTTGGTCGCTTAATTTGGTCCAACCCTAATCTGTTGAATGTGCGCGATTTGATGCCTCGATTCTTAGGCGCCACCACACAAGGGTTTTTTCACGTCTAAATCACGTGGGGGTGGTCGGACAATCTTCGGTTGGGAGAGCCTGGGAATAATCGGGTATTACGATGGGATTTGGCCTCTCAAATTGGAGATGTCCAAGTTTCAACTCCAGTCTTTGGTGGAGATAGTGTCGTCAGGCCACTCCAATCCACAATTGAGTTGAGTCTGCGACGATTCCAGGATGTCTCTCACGTAGTTTATACGAAATATACGAAATATACGAAATATACGAAATCAACAAAATTACAAGCAACCGTTCCATTCGCCTCCAAAATGTCGTCAAGTTCCAAACAAGTTGACCGGTTTCTGCCATCAGTATCTTCAGCTCCAGTCTGACTTGGACTATCCAGAGGCTTCACTGTTGAAGACTTCTCAGGTCCAAGATGCGTTTTATGAGAGGTTATTCGCTGACGGAGCTGTGAGATATGGACCTCCACCACGGTTTCAACTTCGAGTTCTCAAAGAGCTCATGTCCAGAATTGAAGCTAGCATTAATGACTGGAAGAGTATGTAAGTTATCGTCGCTAGCATCACTCTGTTTACCTCTTTTCTCACCAGTTGCTAACATACCCAGGGCGTGTCTGATGACTTGATGTCCGCGCTTTCACTCTTTCTTGCAAACCCATTGCCTTCAGAAGCCACTTCTGCTCAGCAAAAGTCCTATGTCACATACCATCTCTCTGAGTTATGTGAAAACAGCTCAGAGCCAAGCCCGCCGGCGCCCCATATCACCCTTCTTGAGAATCACTCTCTTATCTCAGGCTCGGGGACCACTGGTCTACGCACATGGGAAGCTGCTCTTCACTTAGGCTCATACCTTAGCCAAACAGACACATTGTCAAGGGAAAAGCGAGTCTTGGAACTAGGAGCTGGTACAGGATATCTTTCTATCCTTTGCGCCAACTTCCTCGGCTCTCAACATGTCATAGCATCAGATGGCTCTGACGATGTGATCAACAACTCCCCCGATAACCTTTTTCTCAATGACCTTCAAGATTCCACTCAAGTAACTCCAATGGACGTCAAATGGGGACACGCTCTCATGGGTACCGAAGAGGAGAAGTGGAATGGTGGGCGTCCTATTGATGTCGTGCTAGGCGCTGACATTACTTACGACAAGAGCGTGATAAGAGCCCTAATCGGGACTCTGCGTGAGGTATTGACCTTCATCCACATGTGGAGGTTTTCATCTCAGCGACACAACGAAACGAGAAGACCTTTCAAGCGTTTCTGGATCAGTGCCAAGCTAACGGACTCGCCGTCGAGGTGATACAATTCCCAATCCCAAAGCGGGAGGTCAACAGGGTCCTTTTTTCAACGATAATGTCGCTATCCATATTTGCAAAGTTTCCAGAACGTAACCGGGCCCCTGGATTCCATACAGACACTATACTCAATTCATATCAATAGAGGCGGCAGCTAGGATAGCGCAGTCTGTCAAAGGGATGACTCCTCTGCATTCCAGTTGTGAAGTCGGCGTCAACCAGCGACATTCGGATGTCGCACCATGAATCACCTATACAGAATGCGGCATCTTGATAATTCGGGAGATCCGAAAAGCACAAAAGTTGAACGACTCGACTGCCAAACTATTGTTACAGAAACACATCACAGTTACACTTGGTTGTGAAGCGTCGTGCCACTCGACTGATAATCGGCTCACGATAAGCGCTGTGACCATGCAGTTCGTGGCTAGGTGCCGTTCGGCTGGCTGTATTTGTCATGGGATTTTGACGTATCAGAGACTGACAGACTCGGATGCAACGGGCAATAGCAATTGCATGATCTCGATAGTCACTTGAGCTCGGGTATGGGGAAAGTCACACCACTGCATGTCAACCATGCTGATACCTCTGAACTTTGGCTCAAAGCATGGGCCCACGATTAGCTGACCCGATGAACCTCTTTAACAGACTTCTGTTTGTCTTGAAGAAATGATCAATTGCACAGATTGAAGACATGGCAAACTCCCCAGCAACTTTGTCACCTCCCAGGTACAGACCTGCGCTACAAGTTGGCCCAGACTTTCGAGGCCATTGGACGCTCAATTATCCGTAGGACGCCAGAATCAGCCTCTGAGACCCCTGAAGGCAATTGGGTTTGAGTTGCGGGGAAGGGCGAAAAGGGTTGGCTCCAGAGGGCACAATCTAGAAGTTGACAAGCCGGCGATCTTGGCTGATGATTGGCTTTGCCCCGCGCTCGATGGCGACAGGTGCTTATCATCCTGTTGGTAGTTGGAATCCCGTCAGGTTGGTCAGATGCCCTGGGTGTAGCTCTCTTGTCAGCCAAGAACGTGGCACCCTGGGGATGGGCGGACAAAGAGCCACGGGATCAGTGGCCTCAACTTGAAGATGATCTGGGTGTAGCAGGTTCGGGAGAGCGACGGTGGAGGCACGGACTGGAATGTACGCTCAGGCACGGCACTTATTCAGACTGTCGATACATAGTCCGTCATTGCACTCGCCTTCTTAGCGGGGAGTAGTGCTGAGAAGACCGTGTGAATGTTGGTAATGTCTTCAAATAGATTGAAGCTTCAGATGGTACAAACTTTGTACTGTGCTCTATCAATCAGTGATCAACCTCTCAAAAGCCGTCTGGTGAAGGAGGCGTTGAAGATGACGATGGAGGAGATGAGTTGTCTCGAAAAGCAGGCTGACACGCAACTCAATTCCTGATACTACGTCGATGTACGTCGCAGGCGTACAAAGTGTAGCACGATCCAAACAGAAGCTCAAGACTTCATACCACTTGCGTAATGGGCATATCAAAAGAGGACTTTCCTAGCCGTCAATGACACAGCTGACGATTACCCTAGACAGAAAAGTGTCTTTTGCCGAGCAACACTTGCATCATTGAAACGAATCAACGCAAGGAAATGGCAGTCAACGTTTGTGCTATGTATGCAAAGCCGATCCGATCAGACTTGCCTAGGTGAGAAAGCTTCTTATCGGAAGTTTTGAATGTAGTATTTGTTCCGGTGATCGATTGACATGAACTAGCAGATCAGGTGAAAGCTTGCTCAGCTTTCAGAGCTCTGAGCCACGAATGTGATCAACGGACAGCTATCGGCATGTTTCGTGTTGATTACGATTTGATTCCCCAGAAAAAACTTCCCTTTTGCGGATTTTATGAGGTGATGTGATGTTGGTGTTTCGAAACGTCATGTGTCTTTCCCACCAATCCGTCGGTAATCGGCTATGCAAGCAAGTCGATCACGACGAGAAGAGAGCAACGCCCCTGAAAATCAACTGATGATCCATCCATGTTGCATCAATTGAATTGAGTTGAGCTGTGAATCAAGGAAAAAAGAACGAAAATATGTATATTTTTCGTCTCATCTTAAAAGCTACCTAGGATAAGCTCCCTTGTTTATTCGGGGAAGAGCTCTAATCTTGCAGGGGCTCATCCTGGAGTTCAATTTACTCTGCAGCAGGGGACAGCACCTCGATCGTTATCGTGAGGATTACAAGGATTCAAGCAAGAGCCCACAGCTTTTTTCAAGGACGGGGAATTGGGGATTACGCGTTGTGCTTGTTCTGTCACAGTCTCTTTTCTCCATAGCTCCAGTGTATCAAGTCCGCAAGCGGCCGAGCAATTCGTCACGATGGAACCTGTTCGCAACACCAATCACCCCACGATATCTCGTTATCAACCCACGAAAAACTCCCGCCTGTAGCCGTTTTTAACTGCCTTACAGTGCAGTTTTGAGTGAGGGGGAGCCTGGAGGGTTGCAGCCCGGGAAACAGGGCATCCATCCACCAACTGAATTGGAATTGGAGTGCCTTATCACCCAGCTCAGCGGCACAGTGCAGCACCCAAGCCCTCCATGTGCAAATCCTCTATCTAGAGTACGTGCGGATATTCATCATACACGCCGCATTTCCCCATCGTGACCTATTCTTGCATTGCCGGTTTTTGGAACTACTGCAACGTTCTTTCTATCAGGCAATACTTGTTTTCACCGGCTGCAGAATATTCTGCACGTGGGGTCAGGCGGTGACCCCAGGGAAAGGATCTCTAGGCTGCAAGCTGCAGAGATTGTAAAAAAGACCTGGAGAAGCAGAATCCACTGCTCTTTTTTTGAGAATGCGGTCAGGAATTAAAGGGCTCAGTACCAATCGTCAATGGCACGGGCACCATTTACTATCCCGGCGCCACAAGGTTCTCGGCACAAGAATTGGACGAGTTATTTTACATAAGAGTTGCTGCTCGTAGAACACTATCAATCGCATGAGGATAGTGAGGGGGAATTGACAGCTTCGGTGATGTATTTTATTGGAGGAGATATCACCGCCAAGCAATCAATATTCGTATAGTGTGCAGTAAGCAGGCAAGCACTGCATCGTCGTGCTTCAATATCAGCCATATCTCGCTCAAACTCCGGACCGGGTCTGACCCATGCCTTTTGACTTGCCATTAGAGTGCAAAAATAAATTTAGCAAAGAGGCTCCTAAGCCTAACCTAATTACCTAAATATTTGTATCCCTTAAGCTCCGGGTCCCTAAGCTTCTTTGCCTTCTGCAGCGGGCTCAACCGGGTAGAAGACAGTATCGTGAAATGTATGCACAGACGAACGAGTTTTCGCGTCTCCATATCAATGGGGAATTAATCCACTTTCCACGTACGCTATGATATATCTACAGTAACATCAAGCAAGGAAAAGAGCTCTAGATCGAGTCTGAATCGGAAACTCATGAATAAGAAAAACCTCGCTGTCTCATGTCCTGGAACATCGGTTAGCTGCTAGTTGGGTGAGCTTATAAGCAGCCAACCGTTTTTGGGAGTAGCAAGACATGAAATGTCTCGATATCAACATCTGAAATCATGCTCATTGAGGTGGATGATGGCGCGAGAGCTACACGGCGATTAACGTTGTCAACGACAACTCACCAAAGTAACCCAACCCAAAGAACCCGGTGAGAACTTATCAGACCCTTCCATTCTGTTCAAGAGCTTCGGAACGCAAACCAGGATAGCACTGTGTCAACCTGAATACAGTGCAGTTCATGGCCAGTCTAAAAAAAGGGCTTCACACCACCCACAGCGCACACATCATAATCGCAGCGCATCCCGTCACATCGCCAGCGGATCCACAACCAAAGCTTGATGCCCAGGATCTTCTGTCAATCCTGTTCTTCTCTCTAGTCTTGATTTCCCAGGTGTCCCAATAGGAGGGGGCCGGCGCCCTCCCCCGTGGCTTCGGGCTAGCTTCAGTGAGTCCGAGTTTGCCATTCAGCGGCTAGAACGACACGGTCTTAACTCATAATGAACAAGCAAGACGAGAGAGAAGAAAGCAGAGTGTGAGAGCTAGACTTACAGGGACAAGGGCTCTAAATGGTGGGCAGGGGGGATGATGTTGTATCTTCTACTTTCAGATATAGCGGTTCCTGGTGCTGACTCGTTGGTCGAGACCTGAAGATTCCCCTTCATTTCCCATTCAAGGCTTGGGGACTGGCATACCTGGATCTCGTACTTGGTACATTTGATACTCACCCCTACTCTAAACCTACCCCCTACAAGCTTCAGTCAAATTCGATCAGTTCAGTCCAGTTCCAATCTATTTGCTGACCCTCCCCGTAAGTTACATACCGCATCGACCGTAGCGCAGCGTAGCGTAGCTACTGTATTCTAGCGGGAGTGCCAATCCATATCTTTATTAATGAACCACCCTGCTCCCCCCATAACATGAGCATCATACTACTTCTTATCATCCATCAACAAGCTTCAGTATAACTATACCCAGCACCCCCGTCACATCAATTCTTGATCCCTCATACTCATCCATCTTACTCTCACATATAGTCAGTTGACTGCTGGACATTCCAAGCTCCTATCACATAACCACCCACACGTTTTCTATACAAGCCTGAGATTGGCCCCCTTCAGCTTTGAGCAACCACGACGTATTATCCGACGATCGACACCTAGTACCTACATCTTACATTGCAGCTTGCATTTACGATACACTGCACCGGCAAAAGGTCACAAGAATATTTATACACTGGACGACCTGACTCTAAGTGTTGGCGACGACACTATAACCGCGGCCCAATCTTATACATCATCTTACCAATTACTACATAATCGCTTCGATGGTCTCGTCATTAGACGTGAGACCCCATTTCTTCTCCGGGCACAACCGATCAACATCAGTATCGAGCATCAGTAGCACACCGGCTTTCATATTCAACAAGTCCAGCATCAAAAATGGCATCCACGGCGCACAATCATATACCCTTGCTCTTCAGAAGTACATGCTTCTGACAGAGCAACACCAAGAACTATGCGATCGCCTAGACCAGATCCGACCCGAGTTCAACATGTCAAACTGTTCCCACAATCCTCACCATCCACATCGCCAACCCGATCCTCCTCCTCATCACTCTCGCTCCCGCCCTCACCGAAGCGCCACTCCCGGAGCGGACGACACCACTCGCGCTCCCACGCCCGTTGCAGCGGCTGGGAGGACCGCAATGAACTCACCACGATTCCCGATGAGGAGACCATCTACGAGATTTCAGCGGAAGAGCAGCGCCTCTCGGAGGTCAACGAGAGCATCAAGCGCACTCTGACAGAGCTCTCAACTGCAGTAGTGTTCGCGCCGACCGGGCGTTTAGAACATGGGTACAGACAAGACTCATGGAGACTGAGAAAGAGCTTCGTAGCGGACGAAGGCGACGAAGCTCTGGAAACGAGTAAAACTGAAAATACTTACTCGTATACTTTTCGCCATCACAATCATGTCGATACATTCACGCAATGTCAATGGTAGACTTGCGCGGTGGCAATATACGCCCCCCAACACAACCACAAAAACTTGGCATTAATTCTAATACCTCTCATTTGTCTTTTTATCTGCATTGGCGAAGGCGTTTACGGTCTCAACTCGAGCTGGGAAGAGAAGGGAAAAGCTGACATTGTTACGCACATTCTGGGCAATATCGGACTAGGGACATACTACAGCATGCTTTGCGAAAAAGCAATTCTTGGGGGGGTTATTCGTCTTTGTTTTCTTCCCATACCCACTTGACTTACACACAATCTTCGCTTCTTGTCTATTACTTCATTTTTAGGTTCTGCAGAACCAAGCAACCTGCATATCGAGGGATCCGCTTTCCGTGGCTTTTTTATCTTTAAACTTTTATTTACATTCTTGCGAAAGCCACGCTGGATCTCGGAGGCATGAAAAAAAACGCCACAAGTTTATTACATTACCGTCATGAAGATCTCCCGAGGAGGAGTCATTAGTCTTGTTAGCGATAGCATCAAATAGTACAAATGAATGCAATTTCGCAAAACAGCCTTATCAATTCAAGCTCTCATCTTTGTAAAGTGAATGCATTCCCGGGTATCATCACCCGGTCTACCACATAACTCCAAGAATGCTATGACCCCAAATGCAAAACATCCAATTACACTTGTCTACCCCGAAGTTCCCCCTCTCCCCCAAATGCACCTCCGGCCGGCCCCGCTCGCTGTTATTGGGAACTGCAAAATCTACATAGATAGCGAGGGAAAAAAAACACGCGTATTACCCACAGAGATCCTCCTTTGAGACCTCCCCCTGTTGCATCAAAAAGCCGTTGGGGGAAATGAAGATCATCTCGTGCACACTCGCTAACTCAAGATTTCTTCAACTAATTAAGCGCCCGGGCGCTTCTTTTGTGATAACGATTCTGCGCTAAGAATGTATCTGATATGAGCTACCAGTGCGCTTGGGCTTAATCGATCACGATCGGGAGTTCACTTTTTGCCACTGCGTACACCGCTGAAGTGGTCTAGGCTGAGGATCGACGAGGTTGTGCACACCGAGAGGTGAAAGATGTTGAGTGTAGGTGAGTGTGTGGTACTGTAGCATGACCGTCAGGAACTGTGACGTTAATTGGCAAGCAGGTTTTCGATATATACAGCACGGCACAAGCTGAAGGCAAAGCGGGTGCTATGATGCTATAGGGTGGCCTGGGCGGTTTGGTTCTAGTGATTGTTACATCACTGGATAAAGAACAGCCTTGAGCTTGACTGAGATGAGGATCGTTGAGCAGTTGCTCCGGGTGAACAGTCATTGCTGAAGGCGAAGCAGGGTTGTCGTTATGGGGAAACCATGTCATTCCCGTCTTACATGAAGCGGACAACCATGATCTTCACATCCACTTTGAGCCTCGAAGACGTACCGGGAAGCCTACCCTAGCGCTCCCGTGGATGACTCTCTACGCGGTTCACCGAGACGTCACCTCAGATCACTGATGAGAATGACTTGAAACCCGTTGTCGATCACCACAGCAAACCGACAACGCTCCTCCAACGGTGTTTCTTCAAACAGCCAAGACATTTCTGATAGGGCACATATGATGTTTTATCCCGGACCGTCAAACCCAGAGCCTTGACATGATATGACGTAAATAGGTCAACTGCGCAGGAACATCGAGATCGGGATATCTTCACCTTCCAGAAACAAAGAGTCTCACCTAGAAACAAAAATCCTTGCCAGTCATGGGGCTTGACAGGCGGCGATCCGGACATTTTGCTCCATGTATACGCCCCTTGGCACTCCATTCTACATATCGTCAGAACAAGAGAAAAACTTTTTTGTTTAAAGGATAAGGGTTCTTGCTAAAACGTCATTTAGCGGTTCTTGTGGGTTGGGTAAAACAAGGATGAGGATTAAAGCTGAGAGCCGTTTTCTTAGAGTTTGATCCACATGATAGGTAGAGTATCGGTAGTTGAGCCTGTTAGGCTTGCTGGAGATTCTTTTCTTGTAGGGAGAGTGATTTGGCCCTGTGAAAGGCGCACGGTACAGAAAAATGTTGAGGGGACTATGTGAGAATACCAGAATGTTGTTCAATATGCCAGGAACGTCCAAGTGGAATATCCGATGTAAGACTGAGCATCATTGAAACGAGAACGAAGACGTTGCTTGAGGAAGCAGCCTGTCTGTAGTGATACCGAGAAACATTATGTAAGCCCCCCAAAAAATTACATGCAAATACAGATCGTAAGTTTTGTCACGAATGGATATGACATGCTCACAATGAGATGCTGTTCTGGTGAACTTGAAGTCATCGTGTGCTTATGTAATTTGGAAAGCGCCACCTGTGGCGCTTTCCAGAAGGCTCCCAAAATGGCCGCCTTCTGGAAACCTTCTCGACAGTGAGGTGAGTGGCTGGAGCAGGTACCTCATACAACCTTCCATTTAGATATTCTGGAACAACGCGTCCTTCTCTTCACAACCTCTTTTCGCATTCAATCACTAATTCGGTATCGCGTAAGAGAGGAGATACCATCCGTTGTCATGTCAGTTCTCTTGGAGACCAGCGAAGGCGACATTGTCATCGATCTTCTGGTTGACCATGCACCCAAACTTTGCGAAAAGTAAGTCATCCTGATGCCACCTTGTATTGTTTATATCACCGAGTCGCTGAACTAACAGATGATGTAGCTTTCTGAAACTCTGCAAGGTCCAAATACTACAACTTCGCGCCTGTTCATTCTGTTCAGAAGAACTTCTCCTTCCAAACCGGCGATCCTCTCGGCCTCTTTCCAAAGATTCTGATGGCGCTCTTCAATATGGGGTCATCTATCCGGTGACGCGGCGAAACGAACATTTCCGGCCTTCTTCCACCCCAAGTTGAAACACTTGGAGCGAGGAACAGTCAGCATGGCTACGGCGCCCCTCCAGTCCGACCCTGATACACGTGTGGCTGGATCTCAGTTCATTATCACATTGGGCGAAGACACGGACTATTTGGATGGAAGGGCAGCGGTCTTTGGGAAAGTTGTCGAAGGCTTTGAAGTGCGGACAAGATCAATGAGGCGATTGTAGACGAGAAAGGCTACCCGCTTATCGACATTCGAATCAAGCATACGGTTATTCTGGACGATCCCTACCCCGACCCGCCTGGCTTGAGGGAACCGAGCTCGAGTCCCCTCCGACCGCTCAGCAGTTGAAGACTGTTCGAATCGAAGATGAGGCAGCATTGCACGCTGATGACGGTGTCGATGAGGAAGAGTTAGAAAGGAGGCGTCGTAATCGCGAGGCACAGGCGCAAGCTCTCACTCTGGAAATGATGGGAGATTTGCCATTTGCAGAGGTCAAACCTCCTGAGAACGTTTTATTCGTTTGCAAACTGAACCCGTGACTGGTGACGAAGATTTGGAGCTCATCTTTGGCCGTTTCGGCAAGATTTTGAGTTGCGAAGTTATCAGAGACCAAAAAGACTGGCGACAGTTTACAATATGCATTCATCGAATTCGAAGACAAGGCGTCATGCGAGACAGCCTACTTCAAGATGCAGGACGTTCTCATCGACGATCGCCGCATTCATGTCGACTTCTCTCAGAGTGTCAGCAAACTGAGCGATGTGTGGCGAAAAGATACGAACAGCAAGCGAAGGGCGACTGCTCATCGAGGCGGATGGGAGGTGTGGATGAGCTCGAGAAGCGCCGACAATACCGAGATGAGGGAGAAAGGATTACGGGTGGTGTAATTACAGAATGGTTCACGGGGAAGAGGAAATGAAAGGCAAAATGGGGCGCAGTGGACAGAACCAGGAGAAGGATGATGTACCTCCTCCGAATCCTATCATGATGAAGGGCCATCAACGTCGACGAAGTCGAAGTCGGAGTCCGCGTCCAAGAGATCGAAGTCGGGATCGATATCGCAAACCACGAGATGACCGTCAAGGCGACCGGCGCGATAGAGATCATGATAGGAACCGGTATCGGGACCGTGGCCATGACCGCCGAGACCGAGGTAGAGAAGGGATCGATATGGACGGGACGATTATGATCGCAGGTCAAGGAGATAAGGAAGGACTGGGTGGATTGCGAAAACGCATCACAGCAGTGCAACGCTCAAAAGCACTGGCGCCACGAGGCGCAATACCATTGACGGCAATCGTTCAGCGTTACTCTGCTATGCAACAGCTTCAGCTAATTTTAATACGGAATGCATCGTACGGCATTACACGAAAATGGAATATCCCATAACACGAGTTTGACAGCTACCTTGACAGAGAACTCGTTGAATCCAATGTTTACTTCGTGATATGCAAACACCAACTTCCTCTCATCTCACATACGGTCTTCACCGGAGCATCTGCCCCAAGCAACGGAAAACGACGTGGGCTGCTCAGTTGAGCACGCACTGAACACCGTCTACACATGAGCGACGTTATTCTGACCGAAATGTACCGATGACCGTGGGTCGGCCGGAAGGATCTGTCTCGCTGTTGAGCGACGACGCGTCGCTCTGAATAAGATCTCCGGGCCTACCCCATCTCTTTTTGCCATGGAATCACTTGCCGGCGATATCCCTAAGCTACCACCAACACTTTTGACGTTGTCATACCCGAAAGGTCTGTTTTGGACGTTCAGCAGATCACAACGCTCAACCAGGGGAATCCACTCTCGTCAAAGCATCCAGACATTATAGACCACCCCACAATATGTTTGGCTTTACATCCAAATACTGTTTTTTGTACGAGCTTGCTGGCTGTCTGCCATTCGGTCGAACACTCCAGAATCTGTCTCTTCTTCTCTACCTATAGATCAAAAACCCGTCATTCTCGGCTATGATTGCTTCTCCTGTGCCTTCTAGAGACACGGGCGGGCACAAACTCCAGCTCATCAATGCAAGGCAGTTGGTGGAGGACCGCCATGTATTCACCACATCGAAGGACTATGTAACACCCAAGTAAGGCTTTGCTACGATCGAGCTGGGCTTATTCGACAAATGTCGAGCCCGAGCCCTGTCACCTGAGCTGTCTAAGTCAACGAAGATTCCTTGAACAAGCTCTGGGCTGAGAGATGCGGCTGCTGCCCAGGGTACGTAGATGGATCAATACGGTTGTCTCAGATCGCCAATGAGCTCGGTACTGGTAAACAATGACTGGGGAAGATTGGCTGTACTACGTTGAGGTACTCCGATATCTTTCAACAACACGAGCTACGGATTTCGAGGACCGATGACCGAAGCAGAAGCAATGTTGCCTGGCAATTGCATCATTGCAGCTTTGGTCATACATGGCTCGGGGACCCATCCGTCAATAAGACGGCAAGATAGTAAGTTCTGATCGGTCAGTGTTGTGTACTTTGGCCCATGTAGTGACGCCGACACGCCATGCCCAAGCATGAAATTGTTCAGGCAAAACTTGTCGAGATGTGCAACTGCGAGACGCCAAAGCCCCGTCCGCCAGGTTTAGCGGCCATGGGGCGGGCTTGACTGCGATTTCAGTCTCCAACGGGAGCCGACATAGAATCAATATAGGCCAGTGGCCTTGTGATGTTTCTGCTAAGGAAGCAGTTTCAGATTGTTCTCTGCATGTGATCCAACCTCCGGATCTTCATATCGAGCTTCCCCGCGACTGTTTTGCGGATCGCTACAGACCATTGCTACAATCAAGGGCATAAAATCCCAGTTGAACGGAGTTTTGGTCAGCCATCAAGCAGTTTATCCTCGTCCTTTAGTGGACCACGAGAGGTTTCTAGGTGACCCCTTGGCTGAGTGACCAATAGTATTATTGGTGGAAGCACAGCGCGGGTAGACGCAGCTTCATGGGTCACACCCTTAAATGGCATTTGGGCGAACAGCATCTCGTCGGGTTATGCTGAAAGAAATTTCCGCCCTGAATGCTGCGCTTGCTGCATCATCACGGGCCTGTCTTCTCTGTTGAGAATTGGTGTTGTCTTCTCATAGATTGTGGGGCAACGAGAGAGGAAAGAAGGGAGCGTGCTTCATGAGGCTGGTTATCTTGCGTACTGGTATGCAGTCTGGCCATGACTGATGAGCCGCAATACGATTACGTTTGTTACTTGAGTTGAGAAGGCTTACCCAGAACCAATTGAAACCGCCTTGACTCAAAAGAACGGCTGTTTGATCCAGCTATGATATGAAGTGAAGACATCGAACGATGTCTACTGCGTCAAGTTAAGATTCTTCGTACAAGCCTCGTTCGGTCAATGGATTGGAGACGAGAGATATCACAAACGACCTTGTATTTGCCTCTACTACTTGAGACAGTTCTATTGTTTGGGGATGTTCACTCGAACAGCGCCACCGATGTGGAATCGTGCCTCAGCCTTGGAAGACCCACGAAGGGTGTCAGCTCGAAGCCCTATGCGTTTGATGCAAGCAAGACATCGCGCCACACGAACAGACAAGGGCAAAACCTCCGCTACAGGTAGCAAATCCCTGTAGAAGAACATCTGTCCGTCTCTCGTGGCGTCTTTACCGAAATCTGTTCTCGATGCGCAGCCGTAGACTCAAGCTTGTTCCAACTGCAAGTCATCGGACCTAGATATCCTATCGGCTCCCATGTTCTGGTCGTGGTTAGTGTTGGCTTTATTTCTGCAACGCATGCCCCTTCTTGGCTCTTTCAATAAGGGCTCTGGCTTTCATACTATATTTACACTCGCACCAACACGCACCGTTTGGCGGACTGTCCCCAATGTGGATAAGAGTCCTGGCTGCCACTCCTTGCTTTTTGCATGTTGCTGGCTTGAGCATCTGGGAAGTTGACCTCTTTGTATCATGATTTGCAGATCTAACGCCGGACAACTCAGCTCATTTGTGGGGCATATTCTTGTGTAACCATCGCCACGGTGGCATACCTTTTTTCGTCAAGCTGTGGCCACTCTTACGCCGTTGTGTGCTGCCTTTCATTTTTGTGTTGGGACCAGTCTCCAGCATCAGAGTACCCAATACAAGCAAACGCAGGCCACAGGATACTGCATTACGAGTGGGACTTGGAGCAGAATTCTGCATTTTACACCTGCAAAGCCTCGCGCGTGAGAAAAGAAAATTCATGGAGCAACGTACAAAAGCAAGTCAAAACAGTTTTTCAATGGCCTAAGATGGCTGTTGTGATTGTGAGGTGAGTTTGTGCCTCAGTCTCGCCCCTGGACTGACGGGAAGAGTTTCTTTCCATGGGCACCAGCATTAGGTTGATGCCTTGCAAACCACGTTTTCAGGTGTTTGTTGTCGAAACATTGGTATCTGCAACAGTATCTTGGCTTCGATATTACCGCACACACCAGCAAGGGTTATAGACCCACCACCACCAGCTACCGGGTTAAGAGGCTGCGATTCTATCGAGATTCGTTGATCGTTAGCATGGATTGTAGATGACCCGTGTATGAGACAAGATCAGACAAGACAATTGCAAGGGACAAGGCGCAGAGCTCCATAGGTGAAAGGCCACTGTGCGTGCTTCATATACCGAAGTACCTGTCGATTACTGTAGTGCACGCCTGTTACACAACTGGATCACAAGCAGCAAGTCACTGCATTTCTTGACGACTAGCGTACGTGCGCGACAAGCGAAAGATATCTCTGCACTCCAAGTTCTGACGGAAGCTAGATCAGTCAATCGTTTTAGATTCACAACTAGGCTTCGTGGTTCCATTGCAGGCCTGACCTTGTCTGTCAAGGTCTTGTGTCTCGGTGGGGTTTGCCAAATTGCTGCCCAAGACATAATATCCGTTTGCTGTTATGGGCTAAGACGGTCTCTCTTGACTACAGCTTGAGTGCTTCCATTGTCCCAAGACAGGAACAGGAGCTGTTGACAAACAAAACGGATTGGGATCTTGGACTAGCTCGGTTGTTGCAGTGTCAGATCTGCACGGACTTGCTTATCGGCGACGTACGTCTCGCTTCAAGTGTCGTATGGCATGGCAGCACAGTCGCACCCTCAACTGTGTACTTGAAGAGCAATTTCTATGACTTCAACACGACTCAGTCCACTCCAGATAGAGGCAGTCCGTGTGGGGATGCTCGTTTCAGGTTCTGAATAGTTCAACCCAGGCGAGGCCATCTGCATCTCATACGATCCGGGGAAGCCCCAAGACCGATCAACTAGATCTGGCTGCTGCCATTTTAGGCTGGAAGCCCGTTTGGATTCGCTGTTTGGATTCGCTCCATCAATGCCAGGTTAGTGAGGGAATCGCTGCCTCATGGTAATCCTGCCATCATGCAAGCCACCTTGTTGTTATCCGTGGCATTCTCGCAAAGCTAGTAGCCTCCAGCCAGACAAGTTTTGCGTAGCACTGATAGGTGAGGAGGACTATGAGGGAGGGCTCTGGGCAAATGTCATCTGTTGTACGAGCTGTCTCTCATTGCACAGAGCACCGGAGGAGGTGCCTCGATATACTATACTCCCTGGTTGATGTGGATCTACTCGGTGTTGCCAAAGATTAGGG
>JAPQWV010004879.1:0-25334 GCA_027422505.1 Craterostigma plantagineum
GTTTCGATCTGTTTTTATTATGTTTTTTTCTCCCAACCCATTTCTGTCTTGTCTGATTCCAGAGAATAAGACCTGCCGAGACAAATGATCTTGAGATGAAAATCCCACAATAGACAGAAACCACAGAATAAAGACCGAGTTGGCTCAGCTTAACTAACCATGGTTACGAATTCTGATCCACTGCTGATGATATCGCGCCCTGAATTTGCGTACTAATCGATGAGATGCTTCCACATGATTGCATCATATTATTGTCCAAATCGCAAGTGCTGGTTGTCCAAAAATCCTCGGATTGGGCAGTCGTTTTTGCGACCGAAATTTTCTTTCTGCCCTCTCAACGACTCCTTAAGCCTCGAAGTCAGTTTGGTCTTAGCATCGCACCCAACAGCCACTGTTCTGTTCCAAAAAGAGCAGTGATGTTGCTTGTGTAAGGAAATCAATCAGATAGATGGGAATACATAAAGCAAAGAGAGATCGCATCTTTCAAGGGATTAAGCACATGCTAGAATACGAATTTAGAAAATTCATGAACAAAGGAAAAATCACATCCTTCCCGAAGAAAATGCGAAATCAACGTCTCCACGGCATACAAAATGATTTCATAGAGAATACGAATTGGGTGTCCTTTAGATATCAGCAAATTTATCTCAAATTCATTGCAGCTCATACGATGAGAAAGCAACAAAACTAAAGATCCCATCTTTATAATTAAAAAAAACTTACCCCATACATGCAAGATATGAAATACCCAAGCTGCAACTGATCCAAAACGTAAGAGGGCACCCACCATAAACATCGATCGAGGAAAGGTTTAATATATAATCTAAAAGCTATTTCCAGCTAAGCCCTGTGATATATGGGATATATCAAGCCAAAGTTAATGCTTTTCAACATAACGATTGTTATCTTATCAATCAATCTAAGGAGGTAAAACCTACGACCTACCAAACAGATAGAGGAAACCGATGGGCGACTCCTCTCCTTCAAGGGCTTTAAATTTGGAGGTAGAAGTTTTTGAGGCGTTTCTTTTCTTGCCAGGAACTAATAAATGAGAAATAAGAGAGTAAATATAATTCATTATTGGCCAACATAGTTTACATAAATGGGCCGACAAGCCCATAGAAATTGCTTATCGAGCTGGCGATTTTAGACTATTTTGAGCTGAATCGGTATTTGTATTGTATGTATAACGCTTTCTCTTCGATCAGATAAATCATCGAATCGACGACGGATTCGAATCTAGAATAAGATGTTGCTCGCAGTTTTGATCGCCAACTCCGAAGGAAACATTCTTGTCGAACGGTAATGTTATTTTCTGATTACTTAGCTGATTTAATTTCTGTGTTTTTGCAGTTTTGTTTTGTATACCTTGTGGACCAGTTTTATTTTTGGAACAAATCAGCGTTAGATTGGAGCTGAAGTTCGTTTGTGCAGAGCTAAATGATAATGATTGTGAACAATAGGAGATTTGTTAAAAACGAAAGATTCTTCGTTGGCATACTTCGCCTGGATTTCGGGGTTGGTATCATATTTAGCTGCATTTCCATCTAATTGACTAGTAGACCAGGATGCTGTAGGGTTTATAGGATTCAAATGCGAAGAGGTTACTTCAATAATGTCAAATGTGAGATCACGTAAACATTTAACCTAATCAAGGTTACGTCTTTCTCTTCCAATCGTTAGAGGTTAACAGCGCAATTGAATGGATTTTGTATCATCAGAGTCAGTGCAACTTTTGATGGTTTTTGGGATATATTTGAGTTTGTTGAGTTTCTATTTCTCGTGGATGTTACAGTTTCAATGGAGTACCAGCTGAGGAACGCTTACATTGGAGATCATTTCTGGTGAAATTGGGAGCTGATAATCTTAAAGGAGTTAAGAATGAGGAGCTCCTGTAGCTATCACAAGTGTGTATGCTAACTGTTTTCCTCAGTTGTTTACCCGGTTTCTGCCCTTCTATTGGTATCATATTCTGGCTTCTATTCTTATTTGTTGGGCAGATCAGTATACATTGTATACACAGTGCTCGGGGATGTCAGTATATTTCTCGTAGGCAAAGATGAATACGATGAACTGGCTCGTATGTACCTCGTGAATTTAAGCGACTTAATGATACCATATACATCATATGATCTCCTAACCTGCTGTTTTCTTTTTTTTTTTTTCATGTAGTGTCTGAAATTATCTTTGTTATAACCTCTGCGCTGAAGGACGTTTGTGGAAAACCTCCTACAGAACGCCTCTTTCTCGACAAATATGGAAAGATATGCTTGTGTCTTGATGAGATTGTCTGGATGGTAAGTTAATAAACACGCACACACACACGCACACAATTGTATGCAACCTTAGAGTGGTTATCTAATTTTTTCACGGATGATTTCTTGTGAAGGGCTTGTTGGAACAACACGGACAAAGATAGAATCAAAAGGCTCGTTCGACTGAAACCCCCACGGATTTATAATCAGACATCCTCAGCCATTGTTATCCCTTTCTCTTTTTCCGTATAGAGAAGGTGGGAGTGTCCGGCGATTCTGACACATAACAGCCATTTCTATTTGGCCTCTCTGTATAAATCTTCCCTGATTTATTGTTGCTTTAAGATAATATTCTGAATCTTCTTACATATCGTAACATTTGTGTTCTAGTTGTAATGTAACTGTGGTCTTTCTTTGATCAAATATTCAAATGAGTTGTCTAAATAGGCGAATTTGTATTGTATCTACCACTACTACACAAAATGAGTTCTTAATTGATATATTTTCATATAAAAGTTATTATGAAATATGCATTATTGTAAAATTAACCTAAAAACGTAAGGTGCAATTCATATCGTGGGTAACATATTTCCGACATTTCACATGCATTTTTGCAAAACCCCTAACCTAAAAAATTTCATAGATGAAGCAAACCCTTCCTCCCATAAGGCATAACCTTCAATTCTATCACACGTATTTCATTTAGTTTAATGGTATTACAAATCACATCGCCATCCCTCTCTCTGAGCTCTAATAACCATTCTGCAGTTAACGAATGACCTGCTCTTTTGTTACTTATCATTGTGCCTAGTCTGCGGCTTTCAAGTCCCACCGATTTTGTCTAGCTTATTCATTCGTTGATTTTTTCCTGGGTTTTGGCATTGGTGATCGATATTTGCTTAGGCAGCTTCAAGCTTATTTGATATGTTTGTTTGCCTTCTGCAGCTGGTTGATGTGTTCGAGCGTTTCTTTGAGCTGGGTTCCGCTTCTTCTCTCGGTATGCTGCGTAAAATATGATCTTGGCCAAAGGGTATGCGTAGACAATTGGGATTTTTATTAGAATATGCTCTCCCTGCGCTTGGTTCGCAGATTTGGTAGCGTATTTCGTGCTTGTGCCACCTCAGCTGTTGAGTCATCAGTCGATAAATCTATCTCCCCTAAGAGCAGCTTGAGAGAACCTAGAAAACTAGACGAGCCTGCGCTGGAGAAGATAAAGAAGGAAAGGGACCCTGAGAAGTTGTTCAATTTGTTCAAGGCCAATGCTCATAACAGTTTAGTTGTTGAGAATAAGTTTGCATTTGAGGACACTGTGTCCAGGCTAGCTGGAGCTGGTCGTTTTGATTATATCGAGAATATTTTAGAGCATCAGAAGACATTGCCTCAGGGCAGGCGAGAAGGATTTGTGGTTCGAATAATAACGTTATATGGAAAGGCTGGAATGACAAAGCACGCTGTTGATACTTTTTGTCATATGCATTTGTATGGATGTGAGAGAACTGTTAAATCGTTCAATGCCACCTTAAAGGTGGTCTCCCAGTCCCGGATGTAGAGGCAATTCGATCGTTTTTGGATGAGTATTTACAGTTTGGCATAGAACTCGACGTGTGTTCTCTGAACACCATTGTCAAAGCCTTTTGTGACATGGATTTGTTGAGTAAGGCTTATTTAGCCATGGTTGAGATGGAAAAGCTTGGGATAACGCCTGATGTCATTACGTACACGACTTTGATATCTGCATCTTACAAGGCGAACAGGCCTGAGATTGCACAAGGTTTGTGGAATTTGATGATTTTAAAGGCTGTCCTCCAAACGTTGCGACGTTTAATGTCAGGATTCAGTTCTTGGTGTGTAAAGGGCGAGCTCACAAAGCTCATAGATTGTTGTGTTTTATGCGTCGGCATAGGAAATCTGGAGAATTTCCTGACGAGGTTACGTATAATCTGGTGATTAAAGGCTTCTTCAGATCAGGCTATCATGAAATGGCAATGAGAGTGTATTCATATTTGCTTGGTGATGGTTACAAGCCTAACCAAAAGATTTATGAAACCATGATTCATTACCTCTCGAAGCGGGACAGCTCGACTTGGCCTACACTATGTGTAAAGAAAGTATTCAGAAGAATTGGTTTCCTAGCGTGCATACCATCAATGATCTTCTTGAAGGCTTGGGAAGAGATCGAAATGCTGGTGATCTTGGTAAGGCTAGAGACATCTATGGCCTTGCTAAAAAAAGGGTACCTCCTTTCTCAGATGCTCAGCTTAACACGATGGAATCAATATTATCGAGAGCAGCAAATTGAACAACTCTTGAGGATTGAGAGGCTTTGTGGGGGTGGGCCATGGAAAGATGAAGAGCTCTTGGGCAGAAACTATGAAGTTTGGGTAACCGTAAGTTGTCATTAGTATTTCGTGAATCAATTTCAGTTCTGCTTATTGTGTACTTTCACAGTGATGCTTCTCAAACCTGTCAGTGAGCTCCTTCATGTGCCTGGCATTCGTTAAGTTTTCATTATTTCTAACTTGTTTCTTCTATCATGGTCAGAATTTTTGTTGGCGAAAGCTCTGCAACACAAGTTTATTCAGAACCCTATAAAACCACGAGACTGTGTTTGCTTTGCAAGTAAATTCAAAGAGTCGAGGATTTTTGCAGTACTTTCCCATGTTTGAACACCACTCCTCTCATGAAGTAGCCGAAGTGACTGCAGAGATTTTTGCATACGCTTGTTCCTCTACGGAAGGAAAAGCTGCAGAGAATGAGAAGAGTATCTCATACAAAACAATGTCTCTGTGAAGGAAAGATGCAGTAAGATAAGAAAGACATGAAAGTTCTCAGGTGATTAGAATCTGGTTAATTGTTATAGAGCTGGCTAGTTTTTTGTGAATATTCCAGTTGCTTTGTTATAGAGATATGTTTCATTTTAATTTTCTAACAGTTAACTTTAAACATATATTCCCAGCAAAACGAGTTCGTAAATTCAGACAGCGAAACGAGTTGTATATCTTCGAGATATAACCTCTTGCATGGATGGCTATCGCTGCACGATAATAAGATTGCTTCTTCAGTTGCCGACGTGCCTTTGATGTTGCGAAACGATATATTCTCTACGCTAACTGCTGAAGTCTGCATTACAGAACGTGGATCGCAGTTTCTTTATATGCAAAGATATCAGTGAAATGAAAAATGAAGACACTTCGAAGCACAGAGTTAGTTAGTTGCCTGGTTCAGACAGGGATCAAGGGAGTCGCAATAATACTGATCTATTATTATCGGGTTCGAAACATTTTCCATCCTTATGTTCTCGAAAGTTATCTTCCTCGCATATCCGCTGCCACCCTGTCGACATTCTAACATCAGAAAAACTATCCTAAATCAAATTATAACTAGGAAAAGAAAAAGGAAATGAATCTTACCTGCCATGTTTTGATTCTGACCCCATTTTCAGTATTTTCCAGGACTGCCCCGTTTATAATAACGTCGTAAACTGCAGCAGACGAGTTGCCTTTCCCCAAACTCCCTATACTGAAAAAAGGGCATTCTTTTCTTTACTACTAAGCATCAACTCGAACGATGATGTCTAAGAGAGGACAGCACAGTTTTTCTTTTTCTTTTTTTCGCATTACCTTATGCCATGGCCTGGCCCACAGAAAATGTTCTTTATGCGAATCCGCGAAGAATTACCGACTATGGATATGCAGTCATCTCCTATCGAATGATTTCCAGAAAAGTTCAGATAAGTACGTGCAATATAACTAATTCCAAAATATACAGTTTACTAAGCAGTTTGATTCAAACCTGTGCTGATGGTGGTATCCTTAAGTTCGACGTGCGTCGTAGCACTTATGTGGATTCCATCTGTGTTAGGGCTTTCAGTGGGAGCTTTAACCGAAATACTCGAAGCTGCGACACTCGTACAGTTAGTAAACGCCAAATGCATTTGTTGGCTGTCGACCAAAGCAAGATTCCTGACTTTCAAGAAGTTGCATCTGTGAAACGTAATAGCCTGCAAAATCAGCTGATTAAGAACTCCATTTAACAAAAAAAAAGATGAAAATTTCAGAGTATCTTACTATCGATGCTCACCGTTGGCGCGTGCGTGCAAGGCTACAGAAGAACGATCCATGAGAAGTAGAGAAGTATTCATAGACGGAGAAAGTTAGTTCCCACAACTTTGGAAGGAGATTGAATAGAAAAAGGAAAGAAAAGGGCATACGTTTGATTCGTTGATCTTGCAAGATCGAGCCCACCATTGTTGGCCCCTTCCATTTATTACACCTCCACCTTCAACAGTTAGATGCTCAATTCCGTGGAAATAGAGCCATCGATGTTCGTTTGAACCATTCCACGTATCAGGTTCTTGAGGAGCAATAACAGCACCGCCGATCTATGTTTCAGAACAACACACATTTCAAGTTCTAACAGCAACCATTCAAACTCGTTTGTCTATTTAGTTTTTCGTTTCAGAGATTTGATGGTGTCCTACTCTTAAGGTCACATTCGACTTGCAAGGCCCAGCAAAATCGGTTGGTCGAACGAGGTAATGTTTCCCCGAAGGAATCACAATTTTGGCTGGTGACGATGAAGAACAAGCGACCTTCCAAACATCTTGCAGAATCTGATTCAATCAGTTAACTAAAATATCAATACACAGAGCACTTGCAAATGAAGACAACCGATAGAATAGCTGACATATAAATTGTAATAAAACTACTCTTTGATCATGTAAAGATTCCAATCCCAACAGCCATAAACTTTCAATGCAATAGCTCAATCTAAAATAAGCGTTCGCCACATTTTCATCAAAAAGAAAAATTGCACCTTTGAGTCATCTGTTGTGCCGTCTCCTTTAGCTCCGCAATCGTCGAGGTTAAAAATCTTAGCTTTTGACTTGGGCGAACATTTTGGGTAGAGCCCAGATGAGGGGAGCTGAATTATGGGATCATAGTCGTTTGCATTGGTGCTGCAGAGGAGTAAAAATGCGCTTGTGATGAGAAGAAGAAAATCAAATTTCGAATCATTTGAAGAAGAAGAACGTCTCAGCTTCTTCATCTTTTGGCTTAATTCAGATTCAAGACTTGTAGCAGGCAAACCGAGTCAATTAGAATGTTCCTTCCTTTCCTTCGTACAAATGATGATTATATTATATTAGAGGAATCATAGGGAAAAAGAAAGATTAAAAGATAAAACAAGTACTTGACAAACCGCTACATGCATGACTAAAAGCGCTTGTTGAACCACCAAGCAACTCATACCATTTCTGTCCTATTCTCTCTTTGGCATTGGATTCGTTCGCAGCACTTTGGTGAAGAATTTCTCTTATTTTCTGTGTCTTGAATCCAAGCGAATGGGCACTGCACTGCAATGGAGTGTGTCCATTTGTCCTTTTACATACTTTACTAAAGGTGTATATGATCGTTAAAAAGCATTGCTAGCAACGATATCAGCCACAAATCATCACAATGACAGGTAAAGATCGATCATTACCCTTTGTTTTTTCATTCACTGCACACATAAGATCGTGCCCATGATACGATAATCACTTACATCACAGCACAGCGACGTGTAACGATAATGGAAAATAGACAGAACATATATTCCACTCGAGATATTACGGCTATTTTGGTGTCCCATTTCCTTCTGTAAAGGATCACATGCAGTGTCTATTTGTTTGAAGAAACCATTTTTGGTTCTTGGGTGAGTTGTTTATTCATCATCAAAGGAAATCTCTACTGAATATGGTTTTAATAATTCAATTGGGACGAGTCTCCGATAATCATCTGACACACTCCTCCATTAAAGAAATTAAATATTGGCCGCGTAATATTATTAGGTTGGGTCGGCCAAGAGCAAGACTGTGGTTTAGTCAAACTAACTCAATTTCTGACGAGTCAATGTTTTGAATTGGTTGGCTAACTTCACTCATTGTTATGTCATGTCTTCTTTGATCGCCGACATGAGCAGTTGGGATGTTTGGCTTTCATCATTTATCCCACGAACAAAAATGGATTCATAACAGCAGCACAACGATGATTCGTTCTGCGATCTTTCTTACAATTGATGTACTTCATTGCTCTCACCAACGCCATTGAGAAAAACTAGAATGATTTCAAGAATTACTTCAGTGAGAAAAGATGAGACCTTTAGCTTTTGGCTATACGTCTTTGTATAACTGTATTTTGGCCTTCAGTTATTATGTGAAACATCGAAACTAAAACATGAATCTTATGTAGTCTGAAAATCCTTGAAATTGACTTATCAGCAAAAAGCAATACACTGATTCCATCCACACATACACAAACAGTACAGACACTACAGAAATCAATGCTTGCATTACAGGGTAGAGAATCGAATGCATAGAGAAAAAAAAAGAAGGAACACATGTCATTTGTTTACCTTGCACGTTTCAATTCAATCACACATTTCTTTCTTCCCAGCTCCTCATCTCACGCGCTGCTTCGGTGCTCGCCGGCGCGTCTTATCATTACTATTTTTAACGCTCCTTTTCCCGAAGCATCCGCAGGCAGAGACACGCGGCGACGGCGAGACCTTACCGGTTCTGAATCCGCGTCCTCCTCCGATGGATCGGCTCCTCTCCACCTTCAATCCGACGGCTGGAGGCTGATTGCTCGGTCCTTGTTGAGACTTCTCCGATTCGTTGCTCTCTAATTTCTTCAAATCGATATCCTTTAGCTGCTGCTGTTCTTCGGCGAGCTGATTGAGGCCCGCGAGGAACTTGTCGTCACACACCATGCCCGACGAGCCTTGTCTTCTGAACGATACTGCAGATCTCTGCAAACCTTCCATTAAACGATGATGTCTCTAACAATCAATTAGACCTTTTTGTTTTTCTTGTGGGTGGAATGTGGATGGAGCGCGTATTTATACATGCTGAAGATAGGTTGTATTGTAATTTTCCTGATTATTTGGACCTATTATGCTATTATCTTCTCGTTTTCCTAAATTGGTTTGGGCCACAATGATTTGGGTGTGGATGCCGGCCCATTTGTTAATTGGGCCGCAGAACTAATTGGACCTGTATTTTATCAGCGGCTCAATCACTGAGTCCATTATCTTCATCTCCCGCCTAAAAGTTCCCGCCTAACCATTTGCAAGATTCTTTCGATAGTTTGTCCCACCCAGAATTATTGGTTGCGGTATCGACTTATGGTAATACGTCTTCGGATTTCGTTTCGTACGTTAGTATCTGCTCTGACTTGCACCGTTTGTCGACTGTTTTTCAAGATCTGCAATTGCGGTCGATGTGTTCGATGAATTGATTGACTTAATAGTTGTGCAGTTTATATCAACGGGCTACAGTTGAAAGATGTATGGAAGGAAAGCTTGTCAACTGGTGAAAGAATTCGCCAGCTGCGAGCATGGGGAGATTAGCACTTTCAACGTAATCTTTTACAGGGTGATTTTTGTTTTTTCTTCCATTTATTTATGCATGTATACCACGTTTTCTGTCGATGGTCTATCCGGTCGTATTAAATTTTATGTCATGCAGAATGATCTATTTTCCCAAGTTCTTGAAGAATGTAGTGGGCATTTGTTTCAACTTGACCCCCTAATGAGGTAAATTAAACATTTTGGCACTCGAAATTGCAATGGATAGTAGGATTCTGGACCTAATAGAAGGTGTGGTTGTGAATTATTTCAAACAGCTTTATAAATTGGCGTAAAAGATTCGTAATTTGTTGTGACTTAACAGATTTAGTGGATTATATGGTTGATTTCAGATCCTTGCATCTGAGTGTATTAATTCAATATGTTGCTTCAACTGTCAATGTTTGAGAATGCTATATCTTGTAATGCCAATATTTTATGTATATGCTTCCTAACCACATGTAGTGTTTCTTGCAACTAAGATGTAGAATATTTGTCTGGATTAGGGCCGTAGCTTCTGGTAAACAGATATGCATACATGTGTTTCATTGAACACCTAGTGGGAAATTTTGTGAGCTTTTCCCAAAGACAAACCTAAGGTTTTACTTCAAGTTAGAGCCATTAGTCAGTATTGTCTTACCATGAGTGGATATACTTAAGATCATTAGGGCACCAATAGAATCAAATAGGGTCATGCAGTGTATTATTTTTCTCCATCTGATTTTATAGGGCTATGCAGTGATTTCTAACTTGTGCATTCCCTCGGTGTCTTTATTTATGGCAATAGAGTTTTTGCTTTCAATTAAATAACAGGAATATACAAGATCATGAACAGAAGTTAAAAGATAGACCGAGAGAAGATGACGAATCAGCCTTGTCAGAAGTTGAAAGGAGAAAATTAGAAGATGAGAAGATTACTTTACAATCAGCTTTGAGATCTAATCAGTTTGGCGCACTTGTCCATCACCTTTCTCTGGTGCGCAATAAGCGGTGTCTCATGGCATATGTGTGAGTGATCCAACTCTTCACCTCTCTCTTTTGTTTGCTTTTGTCCATCAAGCAAATCCCTTTTCTTCTTTTATTATTAACTAGAGTGGAACATCGAATATTTTTCATGGGTTACTTGTTTGTTGTGTTCTTTCTTTTTACAGATACAATCGTGCAGAGACCATTAGAAACTTAGGATGGATGGTTGATAGTGTGATCCCTGAAGAAATCGAAGAGAAACTCAGCAGTGGGGAGAAAGAGTTTTTCAAGAATCACGCTTTTTTTTTTTTTTTTTTTTTTTTTTTTTTTTTTTTTTCGGTCCCGAGGTATCCCCACACAGCCGGCTATGGGCTAATCGCCACACACTCCAGAGGTGGGACTAATCCCGGGGTCAGATGGATACATCCCAAACCCACCCAACAACGATAGTCATGGGCCTAAGCCCATGGGGATTTTCCAAAGTCATGTGGGAGGTGGGGTTCGAACCCCTGACCTCCTAATCACATGAACTTTGGATGCCTCAGCTTGGCCACTAGAGCCAAGCCTCATTGGCTCAAGAATCACGCTTCAACGTTACAAAAATATGTAAAGATTTGAAGAAGGAATACTGTATTGATTCAAGAATGTGTTCGACGACTACAGACGAAAGGTTTTTTTTTTTTGCTACACTGCTATGTATCTCCTACCTTTTCACACTTTAGCCCTTTACTAATAGTAAAATACATAAACTAGCTAACCATACATTTAAGATTACAATATTATCCTCACTACAAATTCACTCAATCACTCTTAATACTCCCCCTCAAGTTTGGTGTTCAAATAAATTTATTACACCAAACTTGGAAAGTAAATACTCAAACTGACTTCTTCCCAACGCCTTCGTTAATAAGTCAGCGAGCTGTTCTTTGGGATTGTATATACTCAGTCTCACTATATGATCTTGTATCTTATCTCTAATGAAATGACAAGCTACCTCTATATGTTTTGTTCTGTCGTGGAGAACGGGATTTGCAGCAATTTGTATTGCCGACTTGCTGTCTGAGTATATGATAACTGGTTCTTTCTTTGTAAAGCCAAGATCTTTCAATACATGGATTACCCACAATACCTCGGCTGTGACAGTGGCCATTGCCCTGTATTCTGCTTCAGTTGAACTCCTTGCGACAGTTTTCTGCTTCTTCATCTTCCAAGATATCAAGGAGTCTCCCAAGTAAACCATGTAACCTGTTAATGATCTTCTAGAATATGTGCATGATGCCCAATCTGCATCACAAAAGGCCTTCAAAGACAACTCAGTGTTAGCTTTAAGGAATATACCAAGTCCTGGCTTCCCTTTCAAATACCTTAGTATTCTATACATTGCATCAAGGTGAGCCTTTTTTGGGCTGTGCATGTGTTGTGACAGAACTTGGACCGAGTAGGATATGTCACATAAGTAGATCAGCTTGCCCACAACTCTTCGAAAGAATCTCACATCTACATTGTGCTGTATAGAAGAGTTATAACCAGTTCTTTCTGATTCTGGGTTTCTGTTCCCATTAGCAAAATCTGTTAGTTCGCTGTTCATAGTTGAATCTGCAAACTTAACATTCTGTTCAGCCGGAATAGAAAGTGGTTTAGCACTTAACATCCCAGTCTCCCCTGATAGCTCCAATACATACTTTCTTTGACTAAGTACAATTCCCTTTTCAGACCTAGCTACCTCAATTCCCAAAAAATATTTTAACTCACCTAAGTCTTTCATGTGAAAAACTTTATTCAAGTAAGACTTGGTATCATTTATCATGCAATCATCATTGCCTGTTATAACTATGTCATCCACATACACTAATAAAATCACCAAGTTTCTCCCCCTTGATTTGACAAATAAAGAGTAATCATTCTTTGATTGTACAAATCCAAAGGCACTCATGGCAGTGGTAAACTTAGTATTCATTGCCTTGAAGCTTGTTTTAATCCATATAAGGATTAAGCTTACACACTTTGACATTATTACCTGAATTATTAGATTTTAAGCCGGGTGGTATGTCCATGTATACTTCCTCACATAAATCTCCCTGCAAAAAAGCGTTAGTAACATCCATTTGCCAAAGTGGCCAATTATATATAGATGCAAGTGAGATAATCAACCTAATTGTAACATGCTTGGCAACTGGAGCAAAAGTATCTTTATAATCAACTCCTTCTACTTGATTATATCCTTTTGCTACCAAACGTGCCTTGTATCTTTCTATAGAACCATCCCGTCTATATTTAATAGAATATACCCACCTACATCCTATTGGGGATTTACCTTTAGGTAGATCAACTACCTTCCATGTGTTGTTGGATTCAAGTGCTTGAAGTTCAACTTCCATTGCCTTTCGCCATTGTTCTAACCTTAATGCTTCCTGAAAATTCTGTGGGATCTGTTCACTGCTTAATGCAGCTAGATAGGTTGCATGTCTCGGCCTGATTTTATCATACTGCAGATAAGATGAAATAGGATATTTGACAGAAACAGCTTGATTAGTATCATTGTTAAAAGGAGAAATATATTCCTTTAACCAATTCGGAGGTTTAATATTTCTGCTTGATCTCCTTAGCGGTACACTTTGATCTGTCTGGCATCGATCTTCATCTGGTTCTGGTCCACCTAAACTGCTTACCTTTGGCTGTTCATTATTATCACTAGGCATATCATCATTCATATTAGTCATATCATTGTCAAGAGATATATCACATCTCCCTTCATTGCTTTCTTCATTTTGGCAGAATAAATAATCAAATCCTAACTCACCACTTCCATTGGATTTTGCTGGCTGAGAATCTTTGGTATTTCTGGCAGCAAAAGGAAATCTGTCCTCATAGAATATTATATCTCTTGAAATTATAAAATTCTTTGTATTTAGATCAAGCAACCTATAAGCCTTTTGATTGACAGCATATCCCATCAACACGCATGGTTTGGATCTATGTTGGAACTTATCAGATTGAGGTATTATTTTAGCATAGCATAGGCATCCAAATACTCTAAGATGATGAAAGCTTGGTTCTTTTCCATATAAAACTGAAAAGGGAGTCTTCCCATTAAGTAAAAAAGTTGGTGTCCTATTTATCAAGTATATGGCAGTTTTGACACATTCCCCCCAATATTTAATTGGGACTTGTGACTGAAATCTTAAAGCCCTCGCAACATCTAATATGTGTCTATGCTTCCTTTCCACCACTCCATTTTGTTGGGGTGTGTAGGAGCATGAACTTTGATGGATAATTCCTAAAGAATCAAATAAATCCTTACATTCTATACTAAAAAATTCCATGGCATTATCTGTCCTAATCACTTTCACCCTCGGTTGAAACTGATTTTGCACATATAGTAGGAATTTCTTTATAACAGTAAACACTTCAGATTTGTTCCTCATGAGAAAACCCCACGTGGCTCTAGAATAGTCATCAACTATAGTTAAAAAATATCTATCTCCGCTATAAGTAGGTTCCCTATAAGGTCCCCAAACATCCATATGTAATAATTCCATTATGGAAGTTGTTTGGTTTGTCCTTTGTGGAAACACAGTTCTACTGTGCTTTGCTAGAGGGCAAATAGAGCAATATTTATAACTAGCCATCACTTTCAAATTCAAGTCATGCAACAGTTCAAGTCTCTTAAAAGACACGTGACCAAATCTTTGATGCCATAATGAAATTTTATTCTCTTCTACATTATTAGCTATGTTCTGACACTTCTGCTTCTCACTATTACATGAATTCACATCAAAGTCAAAAGCAATACTAGCAGAATTTTCTTCAATCTTATGCAAGTAGTAAAGGCCATTCCATATCTTACCAATCCCCTTTATCTTGCGAGTCCAAATCTCCTGGATTAGGCAAAAATGAGGGTAAAAGGTAACACACACATTAGCATCACTTGATAATCTAGACACAGATAGCAAGTTGTGCTTAAAACTCGGTACATGTAGTACATTTGTGAGTTTCAGGTCTTTTGTCAAAGTGACAGTACCTGAGTTAGCTACTCGGTTGATACTACCATTTGGTAGTTTCACAAATGCATCAGAATTACCACAGGTAGACCAACAGTCAAACAAAGAATTGTTTGAAACCATATGTTTATTTGCCCCCGAGTCTATTATCCAATTATTGCAATTCCAATAATCAGAGTTAGAAGTACCTGGTCTATTACCTGCTTGATTTGCTGAAGCCATGGTAGCTACTGGTTCCTGCCCTTGTATTTCCCCAAGGATTGTCAAGATTTGTTGGTATTGATGTGGTGTTAGCTGCGGCCTTCCTCCAACATTCATCACTCCTGCAGCTTGCATATTGAATTCTCCATGATATGTCTGATGGCTGGAATTAATAGGATGTACAGCCTCATTTGGCACTGCAGCTTTTCCTTGTAATTGGAAATTGGTGAAGGTTGAGTTTGCTTTGAAGTAATTTTCATTCCATCTGCCTTGGCCTTGGTTGTTAAATCTTCCTCTTTGTCCTCGGCCCCTTGAGCCTTTTCTACCACCTCTGTTTTGAGGGTATCCATGTATTTTGAAACAATTTTCTCTCGAATGCCCATTCATGTCACAATTATCACACCACATGCTTCCCTTATTTTGTTGTATACTCCACTGTTTCCCATGAGTAGAGTTAATCTGTAATGCTATAGAATGTTCTGCATTATCTCCATGAATACTTATGTTTCTCTGTGCCTCCTCATTACATATCAAAGAGTATACTTGTCTGTGAGATGGTAAGGGAGCCATCATTAAAATCTGCGATCTCATATTGTTATATCCTTCATTGAGTCCCATAAGAAACTGCATCATCTTCAATTGGTCACAGAAATCCACATATTCCTTCGATATATTGCTAGCTGGGATGGTATAAGACTATCGTACTCATCCCATAATTGACGCAACTTAGAATAATAGTTTGTGACTGCAATTGTACCTTGAGTGATCGTGTTAATCTGGCGATGTAGGGCATATAATCTTGCTCCATTTATTCTATCAAATCGCTCCTTAAGATCTTTCCAAATTAGATGTGCAGATTCACAATAGATGATTCCCTGTACCAATTCTCTTGACAAAGACCGATGTATCCACGACCTTACCAATGCGTTGCATCGCTTCCACTGCTGATTCAAGATTTGATCCTTCTCTGGTTGTTTGCAGGAACCATCAATAAATCCTATTTTATTCTTTGCCTCGAGCGCAATCAACATCTCTCTGCTCCAAACCTTGTAATTTTCAGCTCCTTTCAATGTTTCCGTCACAAGCTCAAAGTTTGGGACATCAGATGGATGAAGATAGAGTGGATCATTAAAATTAATCATCGGCCACTTCTTTGCAACTGGATTTGATTGTTGTAAATTCTGATTTTCTTCATTGTCGTCTGACATTGTAGGACTATCTTCCTCGTCTGACATTGTAGAGCAAAATACTTCTCTTAATCTATTCTCGAATTAGGGTTCAATTCATTTGGAAAAAGTGTTGGCTCTGATACCATGTAAAGATTTGAAGAAGGAATACTGTATTGATTCAAGAATGTGTTCGACGACTACAGACGAAAGGTTTTTTTTTGGCTACACTGCTATGTATCTCCTACCTTTTCACACTTTAGCCCTTCACTAATAGTAAAATACATAAACTAGCTAACCATACATTTAAGATTACAATATTATCCTCACTACAAATTCACTCAATCACTCTTAATAAAATACATGACAGATATTGATCTTCACTTGACTGTGGTAATTAATTCTCTTACACAATCACTTGCGTACCCCTCTAACGACATGTAATTACGCTTTTCACTAGCTAATTGAGTTTTATTACTTGGTTGGAAATAATTACGGGTTTCGAACAACATTCGCTACCCTTCATTTAAAAATCTATCAAGATCCCATTACTAAACAAAATCAGTCAAGAATGATGTTCTAAATAATTGCATCCTTTGAACAAGTCATGTTCAAAATGCTTTACTACATAGCTTGTTAACTGGTTTTCTTTTTTCCCAGGATATGGTTCCTCCAAAAGATCCTTATATCAAGGTCAGAGTTTTAGACGATATTGGCGAAGTCGTTCTTAGTGACCAAGTAGCTAACTTAGCCCGACATGCGATTTTTTTCCTTCGAAGAACTGATGCAGAGCAATACATCACTCAAGTACCTTACTGTACTTTACTGCTTTTGCTCTATGGACTTAATCGCTCATTTCTCTGATTTTGATACGTGTTTCGTTATCAGGGACAGATGGAAGAACTCACCAATTGACCCGAGTCTTCGGTATTCATTGTATGAGTGAACTAACTCTAGTTCAAATGAACATGGAGGAATATCTGATCTAAGAAGGATGAGCTTGTTGAAGAGCAAACTATTGTTTTCTAGTTTTGTTCAAATTTTTCTGTTTGTCGGATATGTTGTATTTTATATTTCTCGTGCTTATTACGGATTTTGAAATAAAAAATGAAGGGAAAAACTGAAAAAAAAAAAAGATAGCTTTGTGGACTAAATTATAATTATCAAGCAATCGACGGTCATTAATGCGTGTGCTGTGAAGTGTGAATGTGATGTGTTTGTGTATGTGAAGTTAAATAAGCCCATTTAATCAAAACTGGCCCAACTAAACAAAGAGTCGTGTGGTATTATTGTAATTCCCTAACCGAACATTACTGCGAAGGGAGCCCTTTCACACGTCTCCTCAGACCATTCCAGCTAAGCTTTGCGCCTCCTGGGAAGGAAAACCCCGCGTCGTTAGATCGGCAAGCTTCAGGTTTATCTGAATCCTAACTCGATTTTAGGAGGTGAGGAGTTGTGAATTATTATCCTCTGTGTCAAAGATGAAATTCTCATATATACGTACAGTTGGATGATCTATGCTCTTTGGTATTCGAAAGTACTCTTCCTCCTTTGCGTATTCGAATGATATTTCGTAATATCGGTGAATCGTGGATTTTTGGTTTTCCTTGTTAAATCGGTGAAATTTCTGAGACTCTTTATCTCGGATTGATGGTTCGCTATGGTTTGAAGGTTTTAATTTCGTTGAATCGAGGTGCACTTGTGCTGGATTATGAAAAACGATATCAATAATGTCTTGTGCTAGGCTGAGTGGATCGTTTTGTTTTTTGTCACGAAATTAGGATTTTTGGTGGTTAGTTTTTTCTACGGTCCATAACTTGTATGTTCATCTTCTGCTGCTGTTTGGTATCTTTTCTGCCTTTGCTATATAAGCTTATCATTCATGGCCTTGTCACTTACTCTTTTATTTGTGTGTTTCAAAGCTGTTTGCCTTTGGCTAAGGAAATTCAGGCTTCTGGAAATGGTGAAGGACAAAGTATGATCTTGGCCAAAGGGTATGCATAGACAATTGGGATTTTTATCAGAATATGCTCTCCCTGCGCTTGGTTGGCAGATTTGGTAGCGTATTTCGTGCTTGTGCCACCTCAGCTGTTGAGGCATCAGTCGATAAATCTATATCCCCTAAGAGCAGCTTGAGAGAACCTAGAAAACTAGACGAGCCTGCGCTGGAGAAGATAAAGAAGGAAAGGGACCCTGAGAAGTTGTTCAATTTGTTCAAGGCCAATGCTCATAACAGTTTAGTTGTGGAGAATAAGTTTGCATTTGAGGACACTGTGTCCAGGCTAGCTGGAGCGGGTCGGTTTGATTATATCGAGAATATCTTAGAGCATCAGAAGACATTGCCTCAGGCCAGGCGAGAAGGATTTGTGGTTCGAATAATAACGTTATATGGAAAGGCTGGAATGACAAAGCACGCTGTTGATACTTTTTGTGATATGCATTTGTATGGGTGTGAGAGAACTGTTAAATCGTTCAATGCCACCTTAAAGGTGGTCTCCCAGTCCCGGGATGTACAGGCAATTCAATCGTTTTTGGATGAGTATTTACAGTTTGGCATAGAACTCGACGTGTATTCTCTGAACACCATTGTCAAAGCCTTTTGTGACATGGATTTGTTGAATAAGGCTTATTTAGCTATGGTTGAGATGGAAAAGCTTGGGATAACGCCTGATGTCATTACGTACACGACTTTGATATCTGCATCTTACAAGGCGAACAGGCCTGAGATTGCACAAGGTTTGTGGAATTTGATGATTTTAAAGGGCTGTCGTCCAAACGTTGCGACGTTCAATGTCAGGATTCAGTTCTTGGTGTGTAAAGGGCGAGCTCACAAAGCTCATAGATTGTTGTGTTTTATGCGTCGGCATAGGAAATCTGGAGAATTTCCTGACGAGGTTACGTATAATCTGGTGATTAAAGGCTTCTTCAGATCAGGCTATCATGAAATGGCAATGAGAGTGTATTCATATTTGCTTGGTGATGGTTACAAGCCTAACCAAAAGATTTACGAAACCATGATTCATTACCTCTCGGAAGCGGGACAGCTCGACTTGGCCTACACTATGTGTAAAGAAAGTATTCAGAAGAATTGGTTTCCTAGCGTGCATACCATCAATGATCTTCTTGAAGGCTTGGGAAGAGATCAAAATGCTGGTGATCTTGGTAAGGCTAGAGACATCTATGGCCTTGCTAAAAAAAGGGTACCTCCTTTCTCAGATGCTCAGCTTAACACAATGGAATCAATATTATCGAGAGCAGCAAATTGAACAACTCTTGAGGATTGAGAGGCTTTGTGGGGGTGGGCCATGGAAAGATGAAGAGCTCTTGGGCAGAAACTATGAAGTTTGGGTAACCGTAAGTTGTCATTAGTATTTCGTGAATCAATTTCAGTTCTGCTTATTGTGTACTTTCACAGTGATGCTTCTCAAACCTGTCAGTGAGCTCCTTCATGTGCCTGGCATTCGTTAAGTTTTCATTATTTCTAACTTGTTTCTTCTATCATGGTCAGAATTTTTGTTGGCGAAAGCTCTGCAACACAAGTTTATTCAGAACCCTATAAAAACCACGAGACTGTGTTTGCTTTGCAAGTAAATTCAAAGAGTCGAGGATTTTTGCAGTAAATTCCCATGTTTGAACACCACTCCTCTCATCAAGTAGCCGAAGTGACTGCAGAGGTTTTTGCATACGTTTGTTCCTCTACCGAAGGAAAAGCTGCAGAGAATGAGAAGATTGTCTCATACAAAACAATGTCTCTGTCAAGGAAAAGATGCAGTAAGGATAAGACATGAAAGTTCTCAGGTGATTGCTGGGATTCTACCTCATGGCTCAAACCACTTAGAATCTGGTTACTTGTTATAGAGCAAGCTAGTCTTTTGTGAATACTCCAGTTGCTTTGTTATAGAGATATATTTCATTTTAATTTTCTGACAGTTAACTTTGAACATATGTCTGATCACAACAAAAGACAGTTCAATTCATTTGTATTATTGAATCGTGAAGAGAAACAAAGCTGTACATTCTCAAGATTTCCGACGAACATAATAGGTAAACTTCCCCGAAAACTGAATAAATATTCAAAGTGGAAGTTTTGCAAAAAACTATAAGTTAATAAACTTTCAGCAAGCTCGATTCGTTGAAGTTGATAAACCTCTGTGAAATGGCAGCTTCATCAGACAAGAGGCAAGAACTTGGGTATACCAAACCCGAGCTTTTTCCATATGCTTCCCAGCAAAATGAATTCGTAAATTCAGACAGCGAAATGAGTTGTATATCTTCGAGATATAACCTCTTGCATGGATGGCTATCGCTGCACGATAATAAGATTGCTTCTTCAGTTGCCGACGTGCCTTTGATGTTGCGAAACGATATATTCTCTACGCTAACTGCTGAAGTCTGCATTACAGAACGTGGATCGCAGTTTCTTTATATGCAAAGATATCAGTGAAATGAAAAATGAAGACATTTTGAAGCACAGAGTTGGCTAGTTGCCTGGTTCAGACAGGGATCAAGGGAGTCGCAATAATACTGATCTATTATTATGGGGTTCGAAACATTTTCCATCCTTATGTTCTCGAAAGTTATCTTCCTCGCAAATCCGCTGCCACCCTGTCGACATTCTAACATCAGAAAAAGTATCGTAACTCAAATAATAACTAGGAAAAGAAAAAGGAAATGAATTTTACCTGCCAAGTTTTGATTCTGACCCCATTTTCAGTATTTTCCACGACTGCCCCATTTATAACAACGTCGTACACTGCAGCAGATGAGTTGGCTTTCCCCAAACTCCCTATACTGAAAAAGGGCATTCTTTACTACTAAGCATCAACTCGAACGATGATGTCTAAGAGAGGACAGCATAGTTTTTCTTTTTCTTTTTTCACATTACCTTATACCATGGCCTGGCCCACAGAAAATGTTCTTTATACGAATCTGCGAAGAATTGCCGACTATGGATATACAGTCATCTCCTATCGAATGATTTTCGTGCAATATAACTAATTCCAAAGAACGACGACTTCTCCATTCTTTGAGAAGAAAAAATACAGTTTACTAAGCAGTTTAATTCAAACCTGTGCTGATGGTAGTATCCTTAAGTTCGACGTGCGCCGTAGCACTTATGTGGATTCCATCTGTGTTAGGGCTATCAATGGGAGCTTTAACAGAAATACTCGAAGCTGCAACACTTGCACAGTTAGTAAACGCCAAGTGCATTTGTTGGCTGTCGACCAAAGCAAGATTTCTGACTTTCAGGTAGTTGCATCTGTGAAATGTAATAGCCTGCAACATCAGCTGATTAAGAACTCAATTTAACAAAAAACGAAGAAAATTTCAGAGTATCTTACTATCGATGCTCACCGTTGGCGCGTGCGTGCAAGGCTACAGAAGAACGATCCATGAGAAGTACAGAAGCATTCATAGACGCAGAAAGTTAGTTCCCACAACTTTGGAAGGAGATTGAATAGAAGAACGAAAGAAAAGGGCATACGTTTGATTCATTCGTCTTGCAAGATCGAGCCCACCATTGCTGGCCCCTTCCATTTATTACACCTCCACCTTCAACAGTTAGATGCTCAACTCCATGGAAATAGAGCCATCGATGTACGTCTGAACCATTCCACGTATCAGGTTCTTGAGGAGCAATAACAGCACCTCCAATCTAAATTCAGCACAACACACGTTTCAAGTTCTAAAACAGCACCCATCCAAACTCATTTGTCTGTTTAGTTTTCCGTTTCAGAGATGAAATATGATGATGTCTTACTCTTAAGGTCACATTTGACTTGCAAGGCCCAGCAAAATCGGTTGGTCGAACGAGGTAATGTTTCCCTGAAGGAATCACAATTTTGGCTGGTGACGATGAAGAACAAGCCATCTTCCAAACATTTTGCAGAATCTGATTCAATCGGTTAACTAAAATATCAATACACAGAGCACAACTTGTAATAAAACTACTCTTTGATCATGTAAAGATTCCAATCCCAACAGCCATAAACTTCCAATGCAATAGCTCAATCTAAAATAAGCTAATGTTCGCCACATTTTCATCAAAAAGAAAAATTGTACCTTTGAGTCATCTGTTGTGCCATCTCCTTTAGCTCCGCAATCGTCGAGGTTAAAAATCTTAGCTTTTGACTTGGGCGAACATTTTGGGTAGAGCCCAGATGAGGGGAGCTGAATTATGGGGTCATAGTCGTTTGCATTGGTGCTGCAGAGGAGAAAAAATGCACTTGCGATGAGGAGAAGAAAATCAAATTTCGAATCATTTGAAGATGATGATGAAGAAGAAGAACGTCTCAGCTTCTTCATCATTTGGCTTAACTCAGATTCAAGACTTGCAGCAGGCAAATCGAGTCAATAGGAGTAATCATAGGGGAAAAAGAAAGATCAAAAGATAAACAAGTACTTGACAAATCGCTACATGCATGACTAAAAGCGCTTGTGAACCACCAAGCAACTCATTTACATTTCCGTTCTATTCTCTCTTTTGCATTGGATTCGTTCGCAGCACTTTTGACGATGAATCTATCTTAATTTCTCTATCTCGAATCCACATGAAGCGAATGGCACTGCACTGCAATGGAGTGTGTCCATTTGTCCTTTTGCATACTTTATTAAAGGTGTATATGATCGTTAAAAAGCATTGCTAGCAACGATATCAGCCACAAATCATCACAACGACAGGTAAAGATCGATCATTGCCCTTTGTTTTTTTTCATTCACTGTATTGCCTACATAAGATCGTGCCCATGATAAGATATACTCACATCACGGCACAGCGACGTGTAACGATAATGGAAAATAGACAGAACATATATTCCACTCGAGATATTGCGGCTATTTTGGTGTCCCATTTCCTTTTGTAAAAGATCACATGCAGTGTCTATTTGTTTGAAGAAACCATTTTTGGTTCTGGGGTGAGTTGTTTATTCATCATCAAAGGAAATCTCTACCGAATATGGTTGTAATAATTCAATTGGGATGAGTCTCCGATCATCGTCTGACACACTCCTCCACTACAGAATTAAATATTTGCCGCGTAATATTATTAGGTTGGGTCGGTCAAGAGCAAGACTGTGGTTTAGTCAAACAAAGATCTGCCCAATACCAAACTAACTCAATTTCTGACGAGTCAATCTTTTGAATTGGTTGGCTAACTTCACTCATTGTTATGTCATGTCTTCTTTGATCGCCGACATGAGCAGTTGGGATGTTTGGCTTTCATCATTTATCCCATGAACAGAAATGGATTCACAACAGCAGCACAACGATGATTCATTCTGCGATCTTTCTTACAATTGATGACTACTTCGTTGCTCTCACCAACTCCATTGAGAAAAACTAGAATGATTTCAAGAAATGCTTCAGTGAGAAAAGATGAGACCTTTTAGCTTTTGGCCTTCAGTTACCATGTGAAACATCGAAACAGCTTCAAGCATGAATCTCATGTAGTCTGAAAATCCTTGAAATTGACTATCAGCAAAGGGCAATACACTGATTCCATCCACACATACACAAACAGTAAAGACACTACAGAAATCAATGCTAGCTTCCCTTGCATTACAGGGTAGAGGATCGAATGCACAGAGAAAAAAGGAGGAACACATGTCATTTGTTTACCTTACACGTTTCAATTCACTCGCACGTTTCTTTCTTCCCAGCCCAGCTCCTCATTTCACGCGTTGCTTCGGCGCTCGCCGGCGCGTCTTATCCTTACTATTTTCAACGCTCCTTTTCCCGAAGCATCCGCAGGCAGAGACACGCGGCGACGGCGGATCGATCGCCGGCGAGACCTTACCGGTTCGGAATCCGCGTCCTCCTCCGATGGATCGGCTCCTCTCCACCTTCAATCCGACGGCTGGAGGCTGATTGCTCGGTCCTTGTTGAGACTTCTCCGATTCGTTGCTCTCTAATTTCTTCAAATCGATCTCCTTTAGCTGCTGCTGTTCTTCGGCGAGTTGATTGAGGCCCGCGAGGAACTTGTCGTCCCAAACCATGCCCGACGAGCCTTGTCTTCTGAACGATACTGAAGATCTCTGCAAACCTTCCATTAAACGATGATGTCTATAACTATCAATTAGACCTTTTCTTGTGGGTGGAATGTGGATGGAGCGCGCATTTATACATGCTGATGATGGGTTGTATTGTAATTTTCCTGATTATTTGGACCTAATATGCTATATTATCTGCTCGTTTTCCTAAATTGGGTTGGGCCTGCAATGAATTGGGTGTGGATGTCGGCCCATGTGTTAATTGGGCCGAAGAACTAATTGGATCGATCTGTATTTTAACAGCGGCTCAATCCCTGAATCCATTATCTTCATCTCCCGCCTAAAAGTTCCCGCCTAACCATTTGCAAGATTCTTGTGATAGTTCGTTCCACCCAGAAATTTTGATTGCGGCTTTCCCCTTCTGATAGTTACTTCGCCCACATATTTTGATTGCGGTTATTCGACTTATGGTAATACGTCTTTAGATTTCGTTTTGTACGTTAGTATCTGCTCTGCCTTGCACCGTTTATCGACTGTTTTTCAAGATTTGCACTTGCGGTCGATGTGTTCGATGAATTGATTGGCTTAATATTTGTGCAGTTTATATCAACGGGCTACAGTTGAAAGATGTATGGAAGGAAAGCTTGTCAATTGGTGAAAGAATTCGCGAGCTGCGAGCATGGGGAGATTAGCACTTTCAACGTAAGCTTTTCTCGGGTGATTTTATTTTTTCTTCAGTGTATTTATGCATGTATATTACGTTTTTTGTCGATGGTCTATCCAGTCGTATTAAATTTTATGTCATATGCAGAATGATCTATTTTCCCAAGTTCTTGAAGAATGTAGTGGGCATTTGTTTCAACTTGACCCCTTAATGAGGTAAATTAAACACTTTGGCACTCGAAATTGCAATGGATAGTAGGATTTTGGACCTAATAGAAGGTGTGGCTGTGAATTATTTCAAACAGCTTTATAAATTGGTGTAGAAGATTCGTAATTTGTTGTGACTTAACAGATTTAGTGGATTATATGGTTGATTTCAGATCCTTGCATCTAAATGTATTAATTCAATGTTTTGCTTCAACTGTCAATGTTTGAGAATGTCATATCTTGTAATGCCAATATTTTATGTATATGCTGCCTAACCACATGTAGTGTTTCTTGCAACTAAGATGTAGAATATTTGTCTGGATTAGGGCCGTAGCTTCTGGTAAACAGATATGCATACATGTGTTTCATTGAACACCTAGTGGGAAATTTTGTGAAGCTTTTCCCAAATACAAACCTAAAGTTTTACTTCAAGTTAGAGCCATTAGTCAGTATTGTTCTTACCATGAGTCGATATATTTAAGATCATTAGTGCACCCATAGAAT
>JAPQWV010004880.1:0-25290 GCA_027422505.1 Craterostigma plantagineum
AAGTGAAATCCCAAGGCTACCGGAGTTGATCCACAACGAGCGGCCTCCCCTACAAGACAGATGCCAGGGACCGTTCGGATTCGACACGCCGGGGAGAACATTCACATAGAGATACCTTTCCTTGAAGAAGTCAGGGAAAACATTTGAGGTCACCGGTTCGAATTATAAGCCGGATGAGTTCGAGCTGAGAGGGATCTCTCACTGGGATCAGCAGAAGAGAATGACATATCTATGGATGCTGACCCAACTAGGACCGGACGTGAGGCTGGGGATCCCGAAGAATCGACTGAAGAGTCACTTCAGGAACTCTCCCCATTTGCCAGCTCCTCAGTGTCTATTGTGCCAAAGGAGGACTTCCAACACCTCACTATATCATCGAACGAGTGGACAGGACCCGAGAGGAACTGAGCGAGAGCGACCTGCCGTACCTCCCCGCCGATGAAGTTACCATCTTTATCAGCCATACGTGGAGAAGTACAAAGGTTCTCAGGGCTTCATCAAGAAAGAAGGCCTCGAAGGGCTCTACTGGTTCATGATGCGACAAGTCAAGTACTTCGCCGCTCACGACCTTCAAATGGCGCTTGAGAGCAATATGAAGAAGGTCAACATGGCCGAACCACTCTTCAAAGGACCTGAGATCAAGAGGCTTCCAAGCAATCACGTGCATATCAGCTCTGTCATCGTCATCACCTACAACAACCCAATTGCCAAGAAGAATAGGTTGATGCTGAAGACAGAAATTCACAAGTTTTGCGACGGAACCCTCAAGATCGTCAGGAGAAATATCGAACAGAGGTTGGAAGAGATAAATAGAGACACGATGCTGAGGATCCACCGGTTTGTGAGAGAACAGCCGCTCCTGATGGAATTGTTGGATGACATCGAGGAGCGCCTGAAGCTCAGGGAAACCGTTAGGGACTACGAGCATGCACTGGGCTTGCGCAGATCGTACTATGCCCGACAAGGACGAACAGCGGGGAGACGCAATCAAGCACAAAGGGGGAGATTGTAGAATATCATTTGTAATTGTGCTTGATTTCATTAGTTGTTCTTGCAATTAGGGGTTTTATTTGTATTAGTCTTTAGATTAAGGACTAGCTTGATATTTATACCAAGCTTGTTTGGTATAAATACTTGTAAATGAATTGAGCTGAATAGAGAA
Organism: Craterostigma plantagineum; assembly: GCA_027422505.1. Taxonomy (NCBI): domain Eukaryota; kingdom Viridiplantae; phylum Streptophyta; class Magnoliopsida; order Lamiales; family Linderniaceae; genus Craterostigma; species Craterostigma plantagineum. The sequence goes on from JAPQWV010004880.1 coordinate 1,163, forward strand.
AGTTTAGAGAATTGATCCGAATGGCTTGCAATTCGATTTCTAGAGAGAGAAACAACAGTAACTTTCTCACTCTAATTGAATTCTCTCTCGTGTTCTTAACTTGAGTTTTTCGATCAAATTCAATTGATTATCTAAACGATCGAATTACTATGGATTATAGCCTAGGATCGTAGAGTTGTTAATCTGAGGACCTAACACATGGTTTACTTACAAATTACATAATAAGCAGCGGATATCCCATATAATTTTATAAAACACCACCTTCTCCCGTTTGTTTCCACAACCATTCTGAAACTGCAGAATCATACAAAGCACAATGCGCAAATGCCTTCCACGCCAGCATCCTTCGGAACACATGGTCATCCTGGTTTTTGCTGAGATGCAAGTGTTGGATAATCTTGAGGATCATAGGAATGAAAGTTGATCCAGAAATTGATCTAGAAAGAATAGAACGATCATTGAAAACAACAATTAGTTAGCAATCCATATACATATATATATATATATATATGTATATATCAGGACTAAATCAGAAATGTCTACTTTAAAACAGTGTACGCTTCAAAGAAATCCTTTTGCTTTTGGATGCGTACGGACAGTTATTGCTCTTTTATGTTTCATAAAAACGGCATATAGGGGATGGAGGAGACATAACAAGCATGCAAAACACAGGTGGGATTTAGGTGAATGAAAAAGCTAAGATATAATGCTTAATACACATGATTGTTCCTTGTCTTTTTTCCACTCAATGAAGATTTGAGTCTTTCCAATTCTCACATTAACATTAAGAATAAAGGTAATAGTAAGACCAACTAAACTTTGCTGCAGCCCTGATCATGGCGGGTCCGCCTATATCAATGTTCTCAACTCCATCATCAAAAGAAATCTCGCTAAAAGAGGAAACCTTATCATAGAAGGGATACAAATTCACCACTACCACATCAAAAGTACCTGCGCAAAAGTAAGTTGATGAAAAAACATTATGCCTCAATGTGTAACTAGGTACAACAGTACATCCAATTCTTAAAATCTAAAATGAAAACCATGAGTTGAGATAGATATTGCAAATCGAAGAGCAGCCATTTATCTAACGTCAACTCACAATACTATGATTGTCAAGGGATTCCATGTGATGACGTTTTCGATCTCTTCTTGCAAGAATACCTCCATGGATGTTAGGATGTAAGGTTTTTACTCGGCCATCTAGCTACAATAGGATTATCAAACGATAATATATGAGGGCAACTCTATACATCCTATCAACATCAAAACCTACTTAACAAATTCCAAACATATGCAAGCCCAGTTAGATAAGGACAATAATAAAAATTGTGAACTTTAGGCAACAATTGAAGGAAAATTGCGATGTGACATTTAGGGAGAAGACAATTGAGTCGCCATTGAACTACGCCAAAGAAAAATGGTAGATCGATAAGCTGACCTAACTAGTTGTTGTCTATTAATTTATGCAAGTGAACACATATTTTGTAAATGTCTATGATATAACTAGCTTATGAAATCCTTAGCTAAAAGATCTGTGCATATCCTTCTGGTTTATTTTCTTCTCATGCAGTTAATTCAGCTCCAAATAATAGCTAGATTCAATAATCGATCTGCATTTTGCCACTTCGTTTCTACACAAATGGAAAAAGAAATGCTTTTTTGCATGCAATGATGAAGATAAAGACCAACCATTTCAGGAAAGTGTGCAAGTTCTTCAACCTTGATAACAGGCACACCGGCACTTTCAAGAGCAGATGCAGTTCCTCCCGTGGAGACAATTGAGAATCTTGATAATAGAAAATAAAAGGAAATAGTGATAACTGTGGCCAAATGTTTTCAATTTTAACGATCAAATGAAATCAAAGCCTGCCTTTTCCCTGAACACGACATGTAAAAGCTAATTGAAATCAAAATATAAAACCGAGCACATCCCAACTACTAACTAAAAGCATTAAGCAACAAAAACCTTGAGGCTTGCCATTGCCTGTTCCTCCTAGCAAGGATTTCAACCTTGCTTCAACAATGCCCATGGAAGGCCAACAAATGTTATGTGACCCATCTTCCTTTGCTTTGTTATCTCTAAAGAGTCGGGATAAAAAAAATAAGCTTCTGAAACGAAGTACATCATAAAAAGAAAAAAATCCAGCAGTTACAAAACCTTGATTGTCATACCAATGTATCGATGCTCCTGGGATTCTTAGTGCCCTTCCAATAAGTTGATTAGCTTGCCAGAAACCAGCTTCTGTTGCATAAGTCCAATACCATATCTAATAGATAAGATATGGAAAAATAATAATAAAAATAAAATGAAGAAGGAGCCAAGAAGCAAGATTTACGCAACACTCAAAAGAAGAAAATGAATTGCATTCCCTATTTCAACAGTCAAGATCGCATATCAAGAGAATCTCAAAAATGGTCTGCTAGTCCTTATCTCATCTACTTTCTCTATATTATATATATGTGTGTGCTTGAGTGTTGGTGATAGTAAGAAAAGAAAAAAGCCTCGTTGTTGTAGTATGCATGTATGGTCACTAGAAGAAAAAGGTTTTGTTCCTCTTGTTTAAAAACATATCACGCACTCCACGACCAAAGCACATGCCAAGCTACATATCCCAGTGCCCGTTCTCGATCTTCACAGCATATATAAACAACTAAGTGGTATCAGAGCCATGTCACTCGGTAGCATGCCCGTCCCGGGCCTCACAAAAACTCAACTATGATAGTTGGGTTATTCGAATGAAAGTACTGCTCAGGTCGCAAGGCGTATGGGATACTGTTGAGAAAGGGTACACACCGAACCGAAAATAACGGACGATTACACAATGGCCCAGCATAAGGCATTGACCGAGTCTCGCTGACTAGACTAGTCCGCGCTCAACTTCATCCACCAAGCGTTAGACGTTCCCGGCCTCGAAAAGATAGCAGATGCAAAAAATTCGAAGGAAGCATGAGAAAAATTGGAGACAGCGTACAAAGGCGCCGACCGAGTAAAACAAGTACAGTTGCAAACTCTTCGTGGCGAATTTGAAACGACGAGAATGAAGAACGGTGAAGGCGCATCCGATTATATAACGAGAGTACAAACTATCTCGAATCAGTTAAAGAGAAACGGTGAGGCTCTAACGGAAGCCCGAGTCATTGAGAAAATTCTCCGCTCCCTGGACGAGGACGAGAACGTGGTATGTGCAATTGAAGAATCCAAAAATCTCGAAGAAATGACGGTCGGCGAACTCTCCGGTTCGCACGAAGCTCACGAGCAACGAAAGAAAAAGAAGAAGCAGGAATCGTTGGCCGAGGCTCTACAGACGAAATTATCACTTAAAGAGGACAAGACGCTATATACGCATCACGGTTGAGGACGAGGACGAGGTCAATGAGGACGAGGCGGCCAAAATTCAGGCCGAGGATGAGGATACAATCCGGAACAACGACAAACGAGCATCAAAATTGGAGAGGACGAGGGCGAGCTCAAGGACGAGGTGGTTGCTCGAATCGACAAAGCGTTGAATGCTACAACTGTGGGATGTTCGGACATTTCGCAAAAGACTGTTGGTCCGAAAAAAGGTAGATGAAAATGTGAATCTAATCACACAAGAAGAGCCAAAAGACGAAGGCGTTCTTTTGATGGCGCTCGAGGATACAAGTCCAGGCAACATCTGGTGTGGTACCTTGACACCGGTCCCAGCAATCATATGAGCGGGCATAAACATCTCTTCACAGAATTGAAGAAGATCGATGATGGCCACATGTCTTTTGGAGACGCATCAAAGATAGAAGTCAAAGACCGAGGGAAAATTTGTTTCTCTCAAAATAATGGCAAACAGGGATCGGTCGAGGACGTTTATCTAGTACCCGACCTGAAGAAGAACATCTTAAGTATGGGCAGTTGCTTGAAAAAAGATGCTCAGTGTTTATGAAGGACTGCTCATACAACTAAGAAACAAAGACGGAAGAATGATCACACGGGTCGAGATGGAAAGGAACCGAATGTTCAGACTCAACCTGAAGGCGATTCAAGAAAAATGTTTGCATGTTAACGTGGAGGACAAAGACCATTTGTCGCGTATGCGATTTGGTCATTTGCACTACGGTGGCCTAAAGGAGCTCTCCAAAAGAGGCATGGTCCGCGGAATACTGGTGATAGAAGGCGGAAAGAAGCTTTGCGACTGTGTAATTGGGAAACATACGAGGACGATGTTCCAGAAGCAGGCAGAATATCGAGCGCGCAAACCGCTCGAGCTCATACATACACACATATGCGGGCGGATCACACCAGAATCATTCGGTGGAAGGAGATACTTTATCACTTTCATCGATGACTACTCAAGAAAGACGTGAGTGTATTTTCTAAAGGAAAATTCAGAAGCGCTCGAGACATTTAAAAAGTTCAAAACTATTGTCGAGAAGGCGACAGGTTCAAACATCAAGGCGATCCGCTCAGACAAAGGTGAAGAATATAATTCAGGCGCGTTTGTAACTTTTTGCGAAGAGCAAGGCGTCAGGAGGTTCCTCACCGCACCTTATTCACCACAACAGAATGGCATAGCTGAAAGGAAGAACCGAAGCATTCTCGACATGGTTAGATCAATGTTAAAAAGTAAGGACATGCCAAAGGAATTTTGGGCCGAAGCGGTACGATGTAATATATATATTCAGAACCGATATCCACATCACAAAGAAGCATGGACTGGTCGAAAAACGACGGTAGCACACTTCAAACTATTTGGAAGTGTGGCGTATGCACATGTGCCGGATCAGAAGAGGACCAAGCTCGACGACAAAAGCAAAAAGCTCGTATTTATTGGGTACGATGAGAAGACGAAGGCATACCGACTCTATGACCCTGAAAATAAAAAGGTGATAGTAAGTCGCGATGTTCGGGTAGACAAAGAAAGTTTGTGGCGCTGGAACGTTGAAGAAACCACAACGCCTGGAGAACCATTGAGCGTCGCACCAATACCCGTCTCAATTTCACCTCAAGAAGATAATGAAGAGGACGAACCAAGACAGCCGAGGATGCGAACCATGCACGACCTGTACAGATCAACCGAACAGGTTCACCTAGTCTGCTTACTGGCCGACTCGGAACAAATTTTCGAAGAAGCCATAAGAGACAAGAGATGGAAAACGGCGATGGACGAGGAAATAAAGGCGATAAAAAAGAACGACACTTGTGGAGTTGCCAAACGGGTATAAATCCATTGGAGTCAAATGGGTTCATAAGAAGAAGATGAATGCTCAAGGAAAAATTGAACGTTACAAGGCGAGATTGGTGGCGAAGGGCTACCGACAACAAGCGGGAATAGATTATGACGAAGTTTTTGCTCTCGTTGCAAGAATGGAGACTATTCGTTTGCTCCCAGCTCAAGCTGCACAACTCAACCGGCCAATCTACCAGATGGACGTGAGTCCGCTTTTCTGAACGGGGAACTCGAGGAAGAAGTCTACATGGAGCAGCCCCCGGGATATACGAAACCAGGAAAAGAAGGCAGAGTGTTGAAATTAAACAGGCGCTTTACGGGCTAAAGCAAGCGCCGCGAGCACGGAACACCCGCATCGACGGATATTTCAAAAAGAACAAGTTCGAGCAATGTCCGTTCAAGCACGCCCTCTACGTCAAACGAGAAGGAGAGGAAATGATCATCGTCCCTCTCTATGTCAATGATCTTATTTTTATGGGAAGCAGTGAGGAAATTGTCAACGACTTCAAGAAGGCGATGAGGAAGGAATTCGAGATGACGGACTTGGGACTGATGAAATATTTTCTCGGTCTCGAAGTCGAGCAAAGAAGCACGGGAATCTTCGTGTCGCAAGAAGCGTATGCGAAGGCTATATTGTAGAAAAATAAAATGGAGGAGAGCAACCCGGTAGCGACACCGATGGAACTTGGAAACTGTCGAAGTTTGAGGGAGGACAAGGAGTGAATGCGACTGATTATCGAAGTCTTATGGGTAGTCTGCAATACTTGACCTGCACGAGACCGGATATCTCATACAGCATGGAGTTGTTAGCCGCTATCTGAAAGAACCAAGACAGTCACATCTCAAGGCGATCAAGAGGATTTTATGATACATCCGAGGAACACATTCGCTCGGACTATTTTAACAAAGGTGAGCGACTGCAGATTAGTCGGATATTCTGACAGCGATTGGTGTGGAGATATCGATGATCAAAGAAGCACTGGCGGCTACGTATTTTATCTCGGGAATACGGCATTCACCTGGTTATCGAAAAAACAACCGATCGTGACTCTATCAACCTGCGAAGCGGAATATGTGGCAGCATCGTGGTGTGTCTGTCACGCAATCTGGTTGAGAAACTTACTGCTCGAGTTGAATCTTCGACAAGATGAGCCAACCGAAATTCGAGTCGACAATAAGTCAGCGATCGAGTTGGCGAAAAATCCGGTCCATCACGAGAGGAGCAAACATATTGACGCTCGTTTTCATTTTATTAGGGAACACGTAAAAAATGGAGCAGTGAAGATGGTACACGTCGCGAGTTCGGATCAAGTCGCGGATATTTTTCACGAAGTTGTTACCAACAACTATTTGAGAATTTGAAGCATATGCTCGGGATGAAAGATCGAGAAGTATTGAACTTAAGGGGGGAATTTGTTGCATAAGTCCAATACCATATCTAATAGATAAGATATGGAAAAATAATAATAAAAATAAATGAAGGAGCCAAGAAGCAAGATTTACGCAGCACTCAAAAGAAGAAAATGAATTGCATTCCTTATTTCAACAGTCAAGATCGCATACAAGAGAATCTCAAAAAAGGTGTGCTAGTCCTTATCTCATCTACTTTCTATATATTATATATATGTGTGTGAATGAGTGTTGGTGATAGTAAGAAAAGAAAAAAGCCTCGTTGTTTGTAGTATGCATGTATCGTCAGTAGAAGAAAAAGGTTTTGTTCCTCTTGTTTAAAAACATATCACGCACTCCACGACCAAAACACTTGCCAAGCTAAATATCCCAGTACCGTTCTCGATCTTTCACAGCATATACAAACAACAGCTTCACCCTATATAAACAATTATATATCATTAAATTTGAGGTTGTGTAGCAGTTTTAAGCATGTAGAAGTTATGGCCACACACATATATCATCGAAAGGAGGTTCTAATCTCAAATCCTCAACAAGTTTACCTCATCTTCTCCAAGTATATTACACATTATAGCAGCTTGCGCTTTCATATATGGATCACCCAGTGGAAGTCCGAGAACTGCCCTTAAGTGCCGCTCGAATTGCGATGTAAAACAAGCTTCAATGTGTGATGTCCGCTATTATGAGGCCTTGGTGCCACTTCCAGGGCCGTAGCTGAAGGAGTCGGGTCCTGAGGCTGTAATACCAGAGTCCCGTGAGTAAGATGGCCAATAAATTTGCATGCATATTATGTGTCTATATGATTTTATAGTTAGTATTTATTTAATTTTGTGACTATATGATATTTAACATTATTTGGAAATTAGGTATTATAATTTTGGAAACTTAGGGTTTCTTTTTGGATAATTTCGATATTTAGGTTTAGAGATTTAGGAGTAAGGAATATATGGTTTGCAATTGATTTTGACATTTTAGGATAAATCTCGAGACTTTATTATTAAGAATAACTAATATATAAAGAATAGAATATTAATATTTGGTAAGTATCCTAATCATTGAACTTAGTACACGATTGAGAATGAGAAAAATCGTATAATATGGTAATAAAATGGTTGAATATTTAAGCCTTATATTTTTATAAGTGAGGTGTCGAACACTTTAGAAATGTAATAGAACCCAATATGTGAGTAAAGTTGAGGAGTAGGTTAAGTATTTTGTTATTTACCTATCACTAATCTTAAGTGGATGAGATAGAGAAAAGGGAAGAATAAAATAAGCACTTCATTTTGTAATTAACGTGAACTAGGAATTGAGGGAGAAAGGAAAGCTTGAACAAGCCGAAATTTAGCTTGGAGCAGGTATAACTTCTTACCTAATCTTTAATCTTTATTTTAATTATGATTAAGTATGTTTTAGGTTTTGTTAGTTTGAAGGTTGCATAAAATCACGTTTTACATGGATTTAGAGTTTTAAGGTTTAAGTATTTTTTTTTTAGATTTCATGACGTTAATTGTGTTCTTGAGAAGATAAGATTTTGATCGAAAATTTTTATGAGTTTAGAAATGAATAGTGTTATAATCTTCGAAAGATTAGGGTTTGGTTGGTTTCGAGATCTTAAGTTGTTTGTTTGTGTCGAAATTTTTATTAAATGTCGAGATCTTATGTGAAGTGGGATCTTGAGTAAGATGTCGACATGAATTATTGTGGAGTTGAAAAAGTCGAATGCATAATGTCGAATTAAATTAAGATGTCGACATGGTTTATTTTGGAGTTGAAAAAGTCGAATGAGAAGTATGAATAGGGATGTGAGATGTCGAAATATTAAGAAGCTCGACATTTAGTTGAAATTGATGTCGCGATTTTTAGGTTATCTCGAGATTTTAGTATAAAGAATGAATAATTTAGGAATACAATACTAATATTTGGTTTGGGATGGATTAGGTAAGGATTATAATTCCTTAGAAATCAATACACGATAATGATGAGAGGATGAATCCAAATTTCAACAGTTAAAGACAAAACCTAAAGCTATTTAGGATTTAAGTAATAATAATAATTAGAACTTTATGAATAAGAAACGAAAAGCGGTTTTCCATAAGTTAGGAGGAGGTATGAAATTTCTATCCTAATCTATACATTTTAATTCATATTTAGCATACTAACTATTGGAATTAGGTTTTAAAAATCAGGGACTAGTAAAAATAATTCCTTAGTTAAAGATCAGATATGGTACTCAAATCGCATATGTTGAAGTTCATACGGTATTTAAACTGTTCTTGGAAAATATGGTTTTTGATCGAAAGTATATGGGTTAGAAGTAAAGAGTGTTTATGATTCGGGAAGATTAGGGTTTGTTTAATGTTGAAGTGTTAGATGAGATATAGTGTTGAGATTTATATAAATGTCGAGATGGTTGTGTGGTCTTGTTTCGCAATATATTGTTTCGAGTTTATAAAAATAATCTCGAAGTGAATGTTGAAGTTTTTGTGTGATGGGATCTCGAGATTTGTTGTGTGGGATTTTGAGACAAGATGTCGATATGTATTTTGTGTATAGTTTTGAGGTTTTTGAATGTTGAAGGAAAATCTCGAAGAAAATGTCGAGAGGTTTGTGAGAAGTGATTTCGAGATTTTTATGTATGTTGAAAGAAAATATCGAGTAGGATGTCGAAGTATTTACATGATGTGGTGTCGAGATTATTACGAAATGTCGAGATCATTTCATTATTTCGAGATTTATTTGTACATACATGTCGAGATCTATACCGAATTTTATTTCGAGATTTCGTTTTATTCAAAACCTGAAGCTTTATAATATACTATGTCGAGATTTAAATTATTATGCCATTCGAGATTTTTATAAATTTCAAAGTGGTATTTTCAATTTAAGTCAAATTTGGAATTTTAGGGTTTTGAAATCATAAGTCGAAAATAGAGTTTTCAAATTTAACTAATTTCATGAAATTGTAACTAAATTAATGAATTATAATTTTATATGTTTTTATAATTAGGATTCGAAGGTTAGCAATTTAACCGTGCAATAAGCTAAGGATATCAGGTAAGTGGGAATTCACCTACAACACATAAATTGATTGATATGTGTATTGCTACGTGGCTAATTGCTTCGATGAATACGTGGTATGTGAATTAGCTGATATATGCGATTGTTTGGAATATTTATTTTCGCATTATTTATGTATCATGATCATGTGCACGCACGAATCATATGGAGTATTTTGAGGAATGAGCGTGCATTGTATTACTCGAGTGGAAAGCGAGTTATATGTAATGTAGATAGATGAGAATATAGCTACTTCTACAAAAGCACCATGACGGGGGTAAAACCGTCGAGTATATTTACCTAAATTATTTAGGTATTGGGAAGGCACGTAGTATAACTATAGTGCCAGGAAAGTAATTTGATAGAGGGGCGATCTGGTGAATGATATGATTGAAGATAAACCCTAATTTTATCCTAGCCAGAGTGGGCCACTATCGTATTTTTATCCGTATAGGATTTGAGCTCATGATTTGATGGTGCGGTTAGTAAGTAGCTATGGGCCCTGATGAAAATGAGAAACGAATGAGTATGATGTGAGGATAGTATCAAAAAGCATTGGCGCGGATGCCTTTGCTATTTTGGCACGTGCATACATGCATATTTCCACTTACTGAGCTTTATAGCTCATCCCATGTTTTTATGTGTTATAGACGTAGCGAATCCGGTACGTAAATGTTTAGATGACGAGGCTGGTCCTTCTGGAACTTCCGGTGACTTTTGAGGGTGGTGTGTACATGGATGCGACCTGTGAGACGGGCGTCATGTTGTGTGTGGTGTGCTTTGTAAAATCGAAAAATTCTATCGGTGTTTCATATGTAATATATTTTATATTCTATTTAGTCACGTAAGTTAGCGTAAAAAAATAGTAGTAGATAGCGGGGCATCGCAGGTTGGTATCAGAGCTTCGGTTGCAGTTTCTGTAGACTGTCCATGTACACATACTCAAAAGCGCGGAAGTCAGCCTTAATTGTAAGTTATAAGATATTATGAATTTTTTTTTCATAGCATGATTTATTGGCCTAAGGGACTGTTAGGGTAAGAGTAACAACATGGTTAGAACTAGAGGAGAAGGCAGTGGAGGAAACAATCATGAAGGCGAAAATGTAAACCCGATTGACAATCGTGACTCGGCTATCCTTCAGCTTACTGAATTAGTACGTCAGCAGTCTCAACAGATTCGGGAATTGATTCAGCAGCAAAACTCTGAGGGGACAATAAATAACGGAATTTCTCAGGCGGATAGGGTTGAAGCAGTGGGTGAAAGATTTCGCAAACTGAACCACCGACTTTTGAGGATGCTATTGATCCAACATCTGCTGAAGATTGGCTCAGAACATTAGAGAGTATGTTCCAATATAGCAGAATTCCTGAGAATGAGAAAGTTCTGTGTGCTGCATTTCTACTGCGAGGAAGTGCAGGGCATTGGTGGGACATTATTTTGGCGATCGAGGATCCAATCAACATGAGTTGGGAACGTTTCAAGGAATTATTTCGAAATAAATATTTCACTGCACCTGTGCGAGCCCAACGCATGAATGAGTTTATCAATCTCAAACAAGGAGCAATGACTGTGGCGGAGTACATCAGAAAATTTGAACAACTATCAAGGTTCGCGACACATATGGTGAGTACGGATACTCTGAAGGTCGAACGATTCCTTGAGGGTCTAAAGCCGGAGTTGTATCGTGACGTTAATATGGCCGGACTACAAGGAGCTTCATATGCTCAAGTAGCTGAGCGGGGCGATGGTGGCAGAACAAGCTGAGACACGAATTATTCGTGCTCAGGAGGCAAAGCGAAAGTTTGTGTAAGGAGCAAAGTGGAGTGGGGGTAACCAGAAACGACAATTCTTTCCAAAAGGTGGGAAGCCAAATTTTCAGAATAGGCCTGGACCACCTCAGCAACAAAACTCTAATCAATGGAGATCCCCAGTCCCAATGCCAGCTTGCCCAAGATGTGGACGACATCATTTGGGTATCTGTTTTTCACAGAATGCTATCTGTTTCAAATGCGGGAAGACGGGGCATTACGCAAGATCATGTTCAGAGAAGACACCAGGAAATCAAGCTATGGTTCAAGCGAAACCACCAACTGTGCCAGCACGCGTGTATACTTTGACTGCAGATGAAGCAAAAGCTAATCCATCCGTGGTAGCAGGTATTATACTTATTCACAAACTTCCGACATATTTTAGTAGATTCAGGAGCCACGCATTCATTTGCATCCACTAAATATGTGGCGAGACTCGGGATTACACCTACCATGTCTGGTTGTGAATATAATGTGACTGTTCCATAGGACGATCTTGTATTGGAACTCCTCCCTCACTGCTCGACGTCACCGCCACGTGCAATAGGAGTCACGGCCGTGACTGTCTCATGTTTGGCCTCTGCCCCTTGTCACGGCCTCGCGCACTGGGTGACACGGCCGTGACACTCACCAGTTTTTGTCCTACTCGCTCAGTTTTGTTTCGTTTTCGCTCATTTTCGCTCGAAAGTCGTCCTAAGCTCCTTCAATATTAAAATAAGTGTAAATAGGGTGAATAAATGCATAGGATGACTGTAAAAACTCTATTTGACCCAAATAAATATTGCTATAAAACGTATTAAAATACGTTTATCAAACCTCCCCACACTTAAGCATTTGCTTATCCTCAAGTAATTTAGAAGTCAGGGAAGGCATCAAATCAAGATGACGGCACAATTGTTTGCAACTTATCATCATAGCTAGAGAGCACAAGAATAGAATCAAGCAAACAATCATGAACAGTACACCAGTGATCGGCACCTATCAACCTGAACTTTCTTAGCACTGTTAATCAAGAATCATACCTCACAAGGATTCGCTCAAGTCACTCAATGTATAGGCTAGTATATAGTGAATCGCTCAAATCGTGCACTAGCCCAACCCCTACCATAAGCTTGCAAGCTAATCGCATATCTTCTACTTAAGGTGGCAAGCGTAAATCCGAGGGTCTTTGGGTCGAAACGGGGTCAAATAATAATGAGATGACAAGCATAGACACTGACAAACGTAATCCTAAAGCTAAGACACATAAGCGAATACTCAAATAAATAGCATGATCAAACTGACAGTCACATGCCTCAACATAAGACTCAACATTCTCGCTCGGAAATCCTAGACATTTCTGCCCGACCCTCACAACTCAGTTCCCTTTCATTTTCTGGCCTTTCACCTTAGTTACGCTCTTATTTTGTGCACTGCCCTTATTTCCTTAACGTCAAGGTTTGGCTTTTGTCGCAAAGAATACATCGTCACAGCGAATGCCGTGTATATAGGGATACTTATTACCAAAACTTATATCTTGCGAAAGAATAATGGGCAGGCTTATGCAATGGATCGGGTCATTTCAAAAAATAAGTCAAGTAGGGTAGAGTCATTTCACGAATAGCAGAGTAGAACATTAAATCAGACATTGAATCAGTAACCCTCGAGTTTGACTTCTGCTCTATTCTAGTCAACTCAGGTTCAGATAATCTCAGGAGGCTTGTTCGGGTTGAAGATGTAAATGTGCCTAAGAGGGGGAGTGAATTAGGCTTATAAATTTTATGCTTCTTTTCACAAATCCTAAGTGTAGTAACTTAGATATATGCCTACTAATGTTTGTGATGAGTATGCCTGATATATCCTAGTACCGATGGATGTGTGTCGGGTCTGTCTCACAGCGATAAAGGAATAACTGAAAAGTAAATGCGAGACATGATTTTTATAGAGGTTATATTCCCAACTGGGTTTACTCCTCTCATTGGGATTTGCTTCCCAAGAGTTTAACCAATCACTATAATGCACCGTAGCTGGTTACAAAACTGATTGGTTAGCCCAATACACAACCGAAACAAGTCGTACACTAGCCACTACTAGGTTACCACACGCCGAGTTTCGTTCCTCGGAATCTCCTTGATCCCGAGAGACACAGCTCGCTACCGAAGGGCCCCGGAACTCGTCCTTCCCTTCACATGTTGCGTAAACGTCGACCTTGCCTCCTTGGTATTGCTCAAGTTCGAAGACAACACGTCCGAAGACAGAACATATGGAGGGGATGATGGAATATCAGATGAATCACTCGCTCAGTGATGGAATCGCAAGTTAACGCTCAGTAAGGCAGAAAGCTACCGCAAATGGAAGGCTCAGGAATCTCTTAGTAACTTTCTGCTCAAATATCTCTTGTAGGCTTATTTCGCAAATTCTTAGTTGTTCGAAAATCTGAAGTGTGGCTCATATATAATCTTTTCAATCAACACTTCACATGGAAAATCATATTATTTAATAATCACCAAATCAAGCATAGTTTCCATGCAATTTTCGAGTCAACCATACCATATAAATTATGCTCTTAACAAATCATCACAACGGTCATATAGCATATTAAAGCATGATTATTTTCCATATAAGAGCTCATTTAAGCATGAATATATTCCGCACAAAGACTCAATTTCGTTCTCATGCATATTCAATCACTTTGCATATATTTACCATGTCAGGACTTTTCATAAGTGATTCCCTGCTATCTGTTTCTAGTATAAATCAATCCAGATTAACTTTCCCTGCTATATGTAGATCATAGTATTAGATCAATATATTTACCATGTTTAGCACACAAATCAGATCAGAGCATACTTCATTTGATTTATCAATCATGGCAGAACTTTCCTTATATCAGTGATCACACCCGTTTATAGCACATACCATATAATAGCATCTTACCCACAAAGTCAATCAAAATCTTCCCTAAATATAATATTCCAATCAGCATAAGGAAAATTAATTCAATATTGCACATTAAATTCAGTGGAAATCATGCAAAGAATCGTATATATGATTTTCGTCAGGAATAACATATTTTGAACATATATATCAATTTCCATATATAAACAGTATATTTTCCTTTTATAACTCAGTAGGATATCTCATGCATTATTTCCATATATAGCACAGGACGATATATCCTATCACATGGGCTGTCTATAACATGCGGTCACCTAGTCTCAACAACTAATCACCAAATCATATGCGAATCAAATATTCAACACTTTAATAGATCTATAGCTTATAATTAATGCATAGACATTATACTGATCATAGATCGAATTGCTTAATTTGTAGACCTAACGTTATTACAATTACATTGTCCATCAAAACTCTCTAACACACATGGACCACAAAAAAATCAACATTCTCCCCTTTTGATGACTACATGTAATGATGCAGCACATAAGCATGTAAGCATATTCGATTTCACAAGTCCTAGTGCATATGTCTAAGTGTTACATAATCACTAAGCAGAGCATACGATATTTCCTAATCACATATGATACATATTTGCTCCCCCTGCCTAAGTGCATTTATCTATATGACATGCAAAGATATATCGTGAATGAATTTGCTCCCCCTGTCTAAGTGCAGATATATCATGTCATGTGTTATATCCTGAGCACAAAATTTCGAAACTACCCGTGATTGTGCTCCCCCTGCCTAAGTGCGCATGTTCCAAGCTTGATTCACGCAATCATATAATCACTGCAGCCAAGAAATCTCATTCAAGTCAATTTTCACAGTTAAGTATCTGAGTATAAGATTTAGATAACGCAGTGTAAGATCAGCACAGATATATTCGGAGATTAGAGTAAAACATCGAGATTAGGGTTCAACGAACTTCCCTAAACACCAACTACCAGACAAAATACCAAAATACTTAGACGCTTAATCGCCTAGCACGTACCTTACTACTCCCCCTTCATCATCAAAAAGGTGGGGGGGACACTTAAGAGCTAAAAACGATACTAGCAGAGTGGAATATCCTAAGAGCAACTAAGAGCATGGAACATGTGGGGCAGCCTACTGGCTTGAAGATGTTTTAGAATCGGCGGGTTTAGGAAGGGACTTCTTGACCAGCTTGAAGAGCTTGGACAGTTTCAGCGACAGCTCAGTATATTGTTCTTTGAGCTTGCGGAAGCGCTTCTGATTATCAGTCTTGATATCAGAGATATCGCGGCGCAACATGGAGATTCCTTCCTTCCCTATGCTGAGCTCATCCTCGTAATCGTCGTCCTCGTCGCTTTTGACCTTTGCTTTTCCCTTCGCAGCAGACCATTTCTGGGCACTATCGACTGCCTGTTCTCCTTTGCCTCGAACCAACCTTGGTTCTTGGAGTGATGAATTCCCATGCGCTTTAGGGTCACAAGGTCCACTACATGAACAACCTTATCTTCCCAAGCCGGCGACAGAATATACCCTCACACTCGAACAGGTGAGTGAGCAGCATTCCATACGGCAGCGCCTTGTCCTTGCTCTCGATGGCCTGAATCATGTGCTTCATGACGATATATCCTATGTTAAATCTGCGGTTCTGGGATATCATGTAGACCGCGAAGGTGCTCATGAAGTTCATGGTCGTCGAGTGGCCGCCACTGCCTATTTTCGCACTCTAGAGGGTCATGTTGAGCAGTTTGTGCAGGAAGAAAAAGTCGATATGGAGCTGGTTCAGGGCTTCTCCATCAGAAAATTGGGGTTTGGTGCGGGTATTCCAGAGTGTACGAAGGACATTACTGAGTTCAAACTCATCAGCATGGCACCAGACGCTCATGTCGTAATGACAGAACTCCTCATCAGCAACCCCAAGCATGGCATTCATAGTCCTAGTGGTCCATTCGAATTTTGCGGGCGAGAATATAGAAGCGGATGTTGATATGCCCTTCGAACTCTTCGTAGTCGAAGTTTGCATAGAAGAGCTTGACGACCTCAGGATAGTAGGGCGTGTTGATGCTGAGAAACTGTTCCCATCAAAATCTTTCAACCAAGTGATAACACGTTCCTTCAGGCAAGTTGTCGAAAGCAACTCCCCGTCCTCTGGCAATATCCCGGTTGTTGAAACTTTTGTAGATGGTTTGATTGCGTTCCTCCAAAAAGAGGGCTTCAACAGGGATTTCGTTGGGTTTTGACAGATCAATAGGCGGGATTTCAGAGTGTTTTGGGGTCGAATGTGGAGAAGGAGAGGCTCTTTCAAGTGGTGATGGAGGTTTTCGGGAGTTGGGGATCGTGGAGGCGATTTCTGAGTTTCCGCGGGAACTTCTTCAGGGATCTCGGAACTTGAGGCAGGCTTTTCTGGTTCGGGTGACTTTGTGGGGGTACCGGTAGGGGTGAGGCTGGATCTATTTGTCTTTTTCTTCTTCTTCTTGACAGGTTTGGCTGGGGAGGAAATCTTTTCAGTGGATTTCACATTGGAACGGGTTTTGCGAGCAGAAGGTGATGGGGCTGAGGCTTGTTCTGATGATTTAGGAGGAGATTCAAGTGGGGACTCATCAGACGTGGGTTCCTTGCGTTTTCAGCTTGAGGATTCTTTGGTGGCTGCCTTGGGTGTGGATGTTTTAGCCATTTTCTGAAGTGAGGGTTTGATAGAATGAGAAGATGAATGAGTTGATGAAGATGAGGAATTCTATATTTTTAAGGAATAGGGTCGGTTTATTTTAGAAAGAGATAAGGATGAATTTTGAAATTTGAAATTTCGAAGTTGGAAAGTGGAAAACTGTCAGAACTATCGAGCTGATTTGACAGGATCTCATAATTAAGGAAGGGATTTGACTGGGCTGAGTAGGAATATATTTTAAATAAATGAGTTCCCTAAAATAACTGAACGGCTGAAAAGATATCTACAAGTTCCTTCCTAAAATAACCTGATCACATTCAAAGACAGATCCAGAAGATCGGATATTCCTAAAATAATCTAGATAGCTGAAGGAATGTCTCGGAATGGGATAACTACGAATTTTTTCTTAAAATACGAAGACTACACTTAAGGAAAAATTCCATAAGATCCACGGATATATTTCAAGGGCTGAATAGATGTCTTAAGATAGGGTAACTATGAATTTCTACCTAAAATAAGATAACCTAAACTAAATGATAGAATTAGGCAGATTTACTAACCTTATTTAGCTCGATAAGAGGGGGGTGAATTAGGCTTATCAAATTTTATGCTTCTTTTCACAAATCCTAAGTGTAGTAACTTAGATATGCCTACTAATATTTGTGATGAGTATGCCTGATATATCCTAGTACCGTTGGATGTGTGTCGGGTCTGTCTCACAGCGATAAAGGAATAACTGAAAAGTAAATGCGAGACAGGATTTTTATAGAGGTTATATCCCCAACTGGGGTTTACTCTTCTCCTTGGGATTTGCTTCCCAAGAGTTTAACCAATCAATATAATGCACCGTAGCTGGTTACAAAACTGATTGGTTAGCCCAATACACCATCGAAACAAGTCGTACACTAGCCACTACTAGGTTACCACACGCCGAGTTTCGTTCCTCGGAATCTCCTTGATCCAGATAGACACAGCTCGCTACCGAAGGGCCCCCGAAACTCGTCATTCCCTTCACGTGTGCGTAAACGTCGACCTTGCCTCCTTGGTATTGCTCACGTCCGAAGGCAACACGTCCGAAGACAGAATATATGGAGGGGAT
The DNA here is from genome assembly GCA_027422505.1 of Craterostigma plantagineum. NCBI lineage: Eukaryota > Viridiplantae > Streptophyta > Magnoliopsida > Lamiales > Linderniaceae > Craterostigma > Craterostigma plantagineum. The sequence goes on from JAPQWV010004880.1 coordinate 19,320, forward strand.
GATGGAATATAAGATGAATCACTCGCTCAGTGATAGAATCGCAAGTTAACGCTCAGTAAGGCAGAAAGCTACCGCAAATGGAAGGCTCAGGAATCTCTTAGTAACTTTATGCTCAAATATCTCTTGTAGGCTTATTTCGCAAATTCATAGTTGTTCAAAAATCTGAAGTGTGGCTTATATATAATCCTCTTCAATCAACACTTCACATGGAAAATCATATTATTTAATATAAGCATAGTTTCCATGCAATTTTCGAGTCAATCATACCATATAAATCATGCTCTTAACAAATCATCACAACGGTCATATATCATATTAAAGCATGATTATTTTCATATAAGAGCTCATTTAAGCATGAATATATTCCACACAAAGACTCAATTTCGTTCTCATGCATATTCAATCACTTCGCATATATTTACCATGTCAGGACTTTCCATAAGTGATTCCCTGCTATCTGTTTCTAGTATAAATCAATCCAGATTAACTTTCCAATTATAGCACACGAGATAGCATCATATCATCACGTTTTCATATGTAGAGCATAGTATTAGATCAATATATTTACCATGTTCAGCCCACAAATCAGATCCGAGCATACTTCATTCGATTTATCAATCATGGCAGAACTTTCCTTATTCAGATATCACATCATTTATAGCACATACCATATAATAGCATCTTATCCACAAAGTCAATCAAATCAAATCTTCCCTAAATATAATATTCCAATCAGCATAGGAAAGATATTAATTCAATATTGCACATTAAATTCAGTGGAAATCATGCAAAGAATCGTATATGTGATTTTCGTCAGGAATAACAGATTTGAACAGATATATCACTTTCCATATATAAATAGCATATTTCCTTTTATAACTCAGTAGGATATCTCATGCATTATTTCCATATATAGCACAGAACGATATATCCAATCACATGGGCTGTCTATAACATGCGATCACCTAGTCTCAACAACTATCACCAAATCATATGCGAATCAAATATCAACACTTTAATAAATCTATAGCTTATAATTAATGCATGTGTGAATATTTTCATATACTTAGACATTATACTGATCATAGATCGAATTGCTTAATTTATAGACCTAACGTTATTACAATGACATTGTCCATCAAAACTCTCTAACACACATGGACCAAAAAGGTCAACACGGGTCAGTGGCTTTTACGATTTACGAGGTAAGCAAACGAGTAGGCTCAGGATCAAAGTGGATAACTAATGAGCTTAGTCATGGTAGGAAAAATTTTGGTTCTTGACTTAATTCTTAATGCCCTCATCATTTTCACACTAACGTACCAGAAACAGTTTCAACACGTATCAGACAGGCAAGTTCTAGAGAGATATAGACTAGGCACGTCACACAACCAAGAAAAATGAGCATAAGCTCGTCAGGCTCAAACTCTCACAACGCAAAAGGGTCATGTGTACGAATCTCTCAGAACAGTGCCATATCTATTCAGGCAGACATGATTCAATCAATCATGCATATCCTAATTGCACACAAGATTTCATCAAAATGCAGACCAACTTGAGACAATCGCAAAGAATCATGCTTGTGTTCAATAATTCATGCCTTTCTAACGAAATTAATAGCTCACGGCCACGTCATAATTTTTTTTTTCATAAATACTTAAGACGTACGTTGTCTCAACGTACAAAATTGAATAAACGAGAGGGAAACGAAGGTTTAAGAGAACGAAACTCCCCTGATAAACGATTGATGTGGTCGTGTCTAAATGCGTGACGGTCGTTGTGTCGTGACTCGTTCTATGTATCCTGGCCTTACTGAAGAGAGAAGTAGACGTAAAAATAAAGTAGTTATAAATTAAGCTTATAACCATAATTATAAACATCCTAAGCATCAACGAAATGAAAATAAACACAACGACTACTTAGGCAAACGGAATGTCGAACGAAAATAAAAGAAAAGTAGAGAAAGAAAGGGAAGTGTCACTAAGGGGGTGGTGGTGCCGGCGAGGGTGTCCTCAGGCGAAGGAAGGCCAACGACTGTTGTGTGAGCTTAACCGCGGTGTACATTGCTTGAAGGGCCTGGTTATAGCACGCTTGCTCCTCGCGGTATCAGCGATGGACTTCCTCGTTCCTGCTTTCGTACTCTTCCTGTCGGTGCCGAGTCTTTTCGTTATAGCTCCAGACTTCTGCATCGCATTGCAGCGAGTCGGCGTTCATGCGCATCATCTTCTGGCGCAGTGCTTCGAGGTCCGATGTCGACGAGTAGGAACCTCCTCAATTGGTTCCAAAAGCACTTCCACAATAACTGTGCCTTCTTCTTCGAGTGCTTTGTGGAGCCTCGAGTTCCAACCCTTGTGCCACTGTATCAATCAACATGGCATCTGGATCAGGTAGTTGAGCTTCTTGAGTTGGAGGCTCCTGTTCAAGCTCATGGGCCACTTGATCTATCAACTCGGCCTCAGGGCTATGGTGTTGTAATTAAGGGCTCACTACAAAGTCTGTCGAGGGCCCTCAAATCATCTCTTCTGTAAGATGATTCTCCCGACAATAGAGTCTGTAGGCGTCTCCCGCGGGGTCGGGAGATAGAGTAACTCAAAAGGAATCGCCATTGAAGGCCGATCCTGATCTGTCAATCTGGGTTGTGGAAGAACTTGAGCCGTGGTGGTTGATAATTACCTCTTGGAGAGCGCGGAGGAATGTTCTCGTGAAGCTCCATGAGTTGGGCAATGATCACGTTGAACCACCGAGCATATGGGACATTCTCGAGCACTTGTTCTTCTTTTGTCTGATCTGTTCTGCAATGTCATTCTAGATCACTTAGGCAAAGTTGTAGTTTCGGGAGAACTCAATTTCGTGGAAGATGCGGAGAATGTTGCCATTGCCTTAGTCGAAACCGGCGTGTTTTGGTGACGGACACTTGTTGATAATTCCAAAATTGTCTTCCATGGATGCGGGATGCCGTAGCTCTGTACTTGTGCGATCTTGGTGAGCAATGGGCGGTATCACATTTGGAAGAAAGTCACGCACCATCTCTGCATCCGTAGGCAGAGGGTCGTAGTTATGGCTGAAAGGTAGGTCCAAGACGAGGCCAAAATCATCCCTGCTGAGGCTGATGCGCCTCGTCAATTACATGACCCTTGATGCGCCCACAGAACTGTTGGAGGTAGACCATTGGCACTGATGCCGTCACGGTGAGTGCGTGCCAAAGGGAATGGGAATAAAGTATCAAAACCATCATCTCGTATGGACATCGAAATGTCGTCATATCATGTTGAAAGTTTGTGTCATGTACGCTGAGATACAGATTATGGTCGTAGATGTGGTCATATGCTGGATAGTAAGCCATCCGAAATAGGATTAGAGAAACAAACATTAGTTCAAAAACTTCAATTGAGTCGAAATTTGATTTTATCGAACCATAATAGTCTATCGATTCATAGCAAGTTGATAAAATTTTGGAATTTGAAATTGTAGGTTGCACATAGGATATACGAAGTGAATATTAAAGACATGATGAAATTTCGACATTCACACATAAGGCATATAAAGTATCTGTCGAAAATATTCCAAGTGTTGAACACCACTATTCACTTCGAGAAAGTTTTCGCTCAATAAATTGAATTTTCAATTTGATCTTCCTAAGTGCCGATTCTAAAGAAAGTTTCTGTTTAAATTTTCGATTTAAGAATTTTATTCGCTAGATTCGCTACAGTGATAGAGACTTAAGTGTGGTACTGCAGTCGATCAATTTTATGATCGAGAAACATTTCCGCGTAAATTTACGACCCAGAAAAATTTCCTCAGGTAAACTTACTATCGAAAAATTTTTCTCGAGTGAATAAAATTTTTCGTTTTGAAATTTGTCGAGCGATGAATGATTTTCGATCCTAGGTGAGGTTTCTCGCTGCGAAGTTGTCGATTGAGAAGTTAGTCAATGAAAGACTAAGTCAATTGCCTTGAAAATTAACGATCTAGCAAAATCATCGCTACATATTCTACGATCCAGAGAGTTAGCGTCGAAAAATTGAATTTTGTCACCGCTAAAATCTGCGATCGAAGTAAAATGAAATCGAAAATTCTATTTGCGAGAGTAAGTTTTGCACTAGTAATTGTTTTGCATCTATTTTATCTACTCCGCTTGTTAATTTCTCGCTAGCATAAATTCCTAATTATGTTTCTCGATGGTAAGTAGTTTTTCGATCTGCGTCATCTATCTTAACTACTAAGTCAAAACTTTTGCGATCGAAAATCTTTTACGATGCAGACAGTATCTCAATCAATTGAAATTCGATTGACACTATTTGCGATCAAGAAAGTTCTTCGACTGCTTCAAATATTCAAACCCAGTTTTAGTCGAACCTTAGATTTCAATTCTTAGCGCAGATTATGAAAATTGCTACTCTCAGAATGATCGCAAACATTTAAACTATGATAAAACACGTAAATCGAACCAGATTAACACATCAAAGGTCTTAGAGTTCTGAAAATCGTATAGGGTTTTCAAACAGTTTATAGACGAGAAATTTAACGACAAATCCAGCAGAAAATCACAAAACGCAAATGAAGATTTAGATGTTCGTCTTTCAGATGAGTATCACAAAATCACAAAAACAAACACCTCACAGATGTCAAATATACATCAGAAAAACAATAATCGGTTGAAAAACAAAGAAATAGTTTGATTTAGACGTTCGTCTTTCTGATGAGTTTTCGCGAGAGAAAAATATCCGACTGTTGAATTTTGCGATTAAGGGTTTTTGCGTGTATTTAGTGGTTTTCGACTCCAAACAGTAATGTTTTCTAATTTGGGCTGATTGGACGTTTTCGAAAGTTAAGTCAGATCAGGCCCAAAACAGTTTTCGTTCGAGAAACTTTCCATCGAAAATTAACTTTTCTCCACCAGTTTCTCGATTGTTTTTTTTTAGATTGACCCCTATTGAAGCTAAAAACCACATAATTGCTCCTCTTAAATATGAAAAGAAAGGCAGTTAACTCCCTATGATTCTTATCTGAAATATAAATATGCCTAAGAGGGGGGAGGGGGGAGGGGGAGGGGGTGAATTAGGCTATAAAAAATTTTGGCTTGTTCTTCTTTGAGGAATACTTTTCTTTAAGAAGATATTGCAGACTATGTTACCCTAGAAAGCAGTAAGAGTATCAACTTTATCTCCCTAACCCTGTTTCACAAAATATCACGTTATTTCCAGAAAGCGTTTCAATGATATTACCTAGTTACGTGGAGACGTTCCAGGTTTGTCTCACAGAAAAATTAACAACTGGAAGTAAAGTGAGACAAGATGTTTAGACAGGTTATATCCCCGACTGGGGTTCAATCGTGTCCTTTGTGATCTCCCCAAGAGTTCCAACCAGTCACTAAGTATTACCGGTTATTGTTACAAAATGATCGACTCTTACACAACCGAAGCACTATGGATACTAGACCTCGTTCTAGGCTGTCGCACGCCAAGTTTCGTTCCACGTCGTTTACCCGGGAAACCAATTCCCAGATTAGACACAGCTTGCTACCGAAGGGCCATCGAATCCAACAAATTCGTCCCTCCACGTGCGAAAGACTGCAATCGTGCTCCTTTGTGCGCTCAACATGTCCGGAGACAAACCACGTCCGAAGACAAGGGTTATAGGGTAGGGTGTTGCTAAGATCGCTCACGGGTACAGATTCGTAAATGTAAGCTCAACCCAAATTACGAATATTTCGCAAAGGCAAAACAATCTAAGGAATTCGATGGCTTGTGTGTTCGTTTCGTACCCTTCAACGTGAAGTGTTTTTCTTCTACATAGACCCAAAGATAGCTTTTACACTTCACACGGAAAGTTAAGCACAGAATATGCAAGACAAAGCTCAATAATCGCGTGCATTAACTCAAAGAATCATGCCAAGAATAAGCCTATAAAGCACAATGGTCATATGATCACTTACCATAAATACCACATATATTTGATTTTCTTAACGATT
>JAPQWV010004881.1:0-25287 GCA_027422505.1 Craterostigma plantagineum
CTTTCCTCCAGATTCTCCGTCGTATCTCTTCTTGATAGGGAGCAACTACTTTGGCATTCTACCATGGTAGATTAAGCTCTTCTCTTATCGTTGACTTCAGGGGAGGGCATTCTTCATCAACGACGTGGTGTTTGAGAAGCTCGGAAAGTTCTGGAATTGCGGTTTCGTAGTCTTCACCTTCCTCAAGCTCGTCATCGTCGATAAGGGCAAGGCTTACGTTGGCTTTCATCAGAAAGTATCTGGCATTCTCCATTAAGCCCTTAGCTATGGCTAGGCTTGTCAATGGGGCGGGGATTCCCCGTCCCGCGGGGATCCGCTCCGAACGGGGCGGGGACGGGGATCATAGTCCCTGCCCCGCGGGGATCCCCGCCCCGTCCCCGCCATTAATATTATTTAAATATAATATTTTATTACTTAAACTAATATCTAAATAATATTTTTTATACATAGTTTATAAAATTATAGTTTAAAATAATATTCTTTACTCTTTATTTTATAATTATAGTATAAATATAATTTAAAATATAGTATAAATAATATTTCCAATTTATATTATAATGAAAATACAATTTGTTTTTAAAACAATCGTGGGGACGGGGAATCCCCGCGGGGGCGGGGACCCGACGGGGATGGGAATGGGGACGAATTTTTCCCCGTTAAGTTCGCGGGGACGGGGATGGGGATTCCCCGTCAACGCGGGGACGGGGATGGGGACCTAATCCCCGGCCCCGCCCCGCCCCGCCCGCCCCGTTGACATCCCTAGCTATGGCTGGGTCCATTGGTTTTGTTATCCAATCCTCGTTGAAAATGTACTTTTCAACAGTTGTGTGAGGATTGTATAACTCTTCGAGGGATAGGATGGGCTCATTGGTAGGAGATGAGGGAGATAGTGTAGGGATTCTTAGATAGTGTGTATCTGGTGATGTGGCTTGTTGGGTTGTTTTGGTAGTAGGTCGGGTAGATTTTTTGGTTTGTGAGGGAGTAGGTGTTTTGGTAGTTCGAGTCACTTGCTGTTGTTGAGGCTGTGGCTCTGGCTGCTTCTCCCCCTCGGGACGACCCTCACCCTTCGGGTCGTCACGCGGCTGATTCGAAGTCTGAGCCTCCCCTCGGCACGTGAACGGAAGCTCAAGGCGTCTAAGAACCTCCGCTTCATATTCGCTGTGCTTCGTTGCAGTGCGGAGTCTGGCGATGACGACATCAATCAGTTCCGTCACAGGAACATTCCAAGGACCGTCGTCAGGGGCAGTAGGGGGATCGGCTTGAGACGGTGCTTGTTCGGGGACAGAGGCTTTGCCCTTGTCTCGATAAGAACTCCCAATCGCGTTGTACACTTGGGTCATTATGGAGTCTTGGAGGTCTTTGGCGAAGTCAGCTAGGCGAGCATTGAGTGTGGCCTCCGTCACGAACAGGGAAAATAACGGGACGGAGTCACGAAGACGTTCCGTCATCACAACATCAGAGAAACATGTTCCTGATGTGTCGCCTGTTTCCACAGGGCTGCCGGAACCACTCAGGCGCACCGTTGACATCGATGCTGAGCCAGGCTCAGATCGATGGCCCACGTGAATAGCTGCTGTGGTGTTGACTACTGTGGGTCTTCCGCTCAGTCCCGAACTAGCAACTAGTATAGAGACATCGAAGAGCATTCTGGGCAGATCACTAAGACCTGTCGGTGTAAGAAGAGGTGTATGTGTCCTAGAAAAAGAAAAAAATATAGGTGGTGAGGTTACTAGACTCGTTGTGGACAATGAAAGTGCAGTGTGAGGCGGAGGACTGCGTATTTCAACATCGACCCCCTCAGAGCGAGGAGGAGATGACTGACGTGGTTCCTCGTGAGAAAGTGAAACAATCATCATTTGAGAGATGATTGAGTGGACAGGTGGGATACTTTGCGCGATTGGACTAGATGTCGCGACTTCTACTCGGGGAAGACAAAGTCATCCCCTGTACCTATGGGCTCGGTCCGGGCTATTTGAGGACTGGAGGAAGGAGGAGGACGGTCGTGTTTTTGTTTGGTACGCCATTCCTTCTTGCTACTTTCGACATCCCCTTTTGATTCTCTTTTGTTTTTGTTTTGGAGATGCCTGACGTCCTAGACCTATACTTGATTGGTGGGGTTGGCTAGTCCCGGGCTAGGTTCAACTGGGTTTTGTTGAACCATGGGGATATCTTCTAGGTTGTTTGCTCGTAGATAGGCTTGTAGCATGGGATCCGCTTTGTCGAGGAGTTGAAGGAGGTGTTCCCCCAATAGCATGGCTTCTTCATCGAATTTCGACTTTGTCTTGGTGGATTGTATTTTGCCGAGCTTGGGTATATCATAGCCTTCGAGTTGGGGACGACGTTCGATTTCTGGGTGAAGGTCGATGAAGTGTTGAACCAGGATGGGAAACCATCTTACGTATGAGAGGACTCTTGTGGAGCTGAACTTTCGTCTTCGTAGTTGATCAACAAGGTCAGACCATAGGCGATATCGTAGTTTTTGTTGAAGACTATGCCGTGGAAGATCAACATGATTTGGCGGTTGCAACGGTCTGACCCGGTGTGCTTAGGTGATAGGCACTTGTTGACGAGTAAGAATAGCGTCCGCTGAGGTATGTCTTTGGCGCAAAAGTCTGGGAGATGAATGGATTTCTGGGCATGGGGCTTGTATCCCATGAAGAGGAAGTCGGCAATCAAATGATCAGAAGTCGGATGTGTATCATAAATGAGTGAGGTTGGTAGGTTTAATTCGGAGCGTATTATAGCGGGGGTCAGGACGACAATGGTGTTGTCAATTTGGGCGGAGAGACGGATTGGTTGTGGGTTGTCGGTTGGATTTTGGAGCGAGGACCAAAATTGTTGTACGTAGACTTCGGGGACACGCTCGATTTTACAAAAGGCTGTGTTGAGAGGGTGGTTTTGAAGAATTTTAAGGATGATAGGATCGGGGCATTGGGTATTTTCAAAATCCAACTGGACGTTATTGGGAAGTCTTTGAGCCCAGTCTTTAGATGGGAAAACTTCGTCAATTTCGCGCACCATAGTGATCAATCTGTAGAGATAGGATGCAAACATTAGTAAGATGATTTTTCCAATGTTCACGAGACTTAGAAATTAAAATTTCTAAGTTCTGCAAAGTTATGGAAATCAGTTATTGAACTGACGATGAGACAGAGTTAAAGTGATGAGAATTAATCGCACTATTGAGATGTGGGACTTAGATAATGTTAGCCATATAATTTGGTTGAAAGTTGAACGATTAAATTTCAATCGGGTAACTTTCAGTGAAAAATCGCACAATATGATTACGGGACTTAGAGAATTTGAAAGAGATCTTGTCTTGGATATTAATCGGACGATTTAATGATTAAGTGAAGCATTCAATCGGACAAATTCAATCTCAATGATATATTGGCAGAATCGGGCGATGGAATGAAATCGGGCGATTGAGAGTAGTATAGGCGGATTGAAGATGCAATCGGGCGATTTAAGATTGAAGTTTGAAATTGGGCAATTGAGAGTCGATTGAGAGTCAAATCGGGCGATTGAGTCAAATCGGGCGATTGTAAGTAGACACAGGCAATTGAAATTGAAATTGAACTTGTAAGTAGAAAATCAATTCTCGGGCTGTTGTGGGACAGCTGTGAGTAATACATACGAAATCGGCCGATTAGAACAAATCGGGCGATTTAGGAAGGAATTAGACAATTGAGTTGGGGTGCAAAATCGAGCGATTAAAGACAGTTTATCCTAAACAGCTGAATAGAGAAAATCGGGCGAAACGAGTTTGAAACGCAAGAGCGACTGTGAGGCAGATGTACTCAGAAATCACGAAATCAAGCTAAGCAAAAACAGATAATTGATATTAAGATCATCTCAGTAACCACATAGAATAGAAATTTGCATATTCGAAGCAATGAAATGAAGGTTACATATGGCCGAACTCGTAAACCCTAGACTGACAGTTCTGAGAAATAAGTAAAAAAAAAAAAAGAACGAACCAATACTTGCAGATGCGGTGATTGCGCTTACGTAGATAGGTTGGAATTTCCAGAAAGATGTAAACAGAGGGATTTTGTGAGCTCGAGCAAAGTAGGTAGTTCAAGATTTGAGAGAGATCTAAAAGCGTTAATCGCGTAAATTTGGGGAAAATAGTGAGAAATCGGGCGATTTGAATTTATATGAAGGAAGGTTACTGTAGCGGAATGGTCGAGATAGAAATCGGGCGAATAGCAAATCGCCGAATGGTACAGTTAGAATAATCGGACGATTTTGAGAAATCGGCCGAATTGAAATTTATATTAGGGAGACTTACTGTAGCGGAATGGCTGATTTAGAAATCGGGCGAATAGCAAATCGCCGAGTGACAAATCGGGCGATGTCAGGAAATTTTGTTGTGTCAGCCAATTTTAGAAGATCGGACGATTCTTGTGGTTGCCCAAATAAATTGGAAATTGCATAAATTAGCTTTGAAGAATATCAAGGATATCAAAATGTTCAATTAATCTATGATACTAGGCACCAAAATTTAATATCAAATCACCGAGTTTTCCAAGATCGATTTCTGTGAGATAGAATCCGATAAACGACAAAGAAAGCATCGCTTTCGTTCGCGGCGCTGAGCCCTCAAATCAAAAGTTCATCTGTATCATTGATTTTGTCCTTTGGACGAACGATTTTGTTGTTGGATTTGTGCCTATTAATAGACCCGATTGAAGAAACATGGTAAGATCGTAAATCATTCAATCGAACGAATCGAGTTCCTAAAGATGAACTGGAATCAGCAGCGAGACCAAGAAGAGAACAGGGAGCACGCAGAGTTAGTGCGTCGCTTCAATCACAATCTGGATATGTTAGTACTGGAGATTGCACTTCTTATGTGCTTGTTCATCGTTTTTATGGCGATTCTGTTTTGGGTTCTAACACGCCGTACTGGCTTTTGAGACCTTGTTACGCATTTCAAGTGATTTTCATAGTTTTCCTTGTTGGAGTGATTTGGTATCGTGAAGATGTTTTGCGTATTTGAGTTGTAATAGCGTTTTTCGATTATTGAAGGGTGTACGAATAATTTAAAATTAGTTTGTGAAAACAACTACTCCCCCTCAATCTGTGTATATGATTAAAACGCTCCCCCTAGATTCGAGTAATTCCTGCAAAAACTCCCCCTCAAACTAAGCAAATATGCATATATTTAAGCGCCCCTCAAACTAAGTATATATTATTAAGCCCCCCTTAAACCAAATATTAAAGAAATTTTTTTTATTATTATTGTTTTTTTTATTTTTTTATTTTTTTATTTTTTTATTTTTATTTTTATTATTATTTTTTTAATAAGAAGAACAAGTACGTGCACTCTTACAAAAGACGTCGGGGAGGTAGATCACCTAAGGTTCACGATTCAGCATTCCTAACTCAGATACAAGGAAATGGAATCGTGTTTCATCCAAGGCCTTGGTAAATAAGTCGGCCAACTGAACCTCCGTATTTACGAAGTACATGGCAATTGTGCCCTTCTCCACATGGTCTTTTATAAAGTGATACCTAAGATCTATGTGCTTTGTGCGAGAATGGTGAACAGGGTTACAAGTAATGGCTATGGCGCTCTTTGAGTCGCTATATATAGGAATAGTATTGAAATCAAACCCGTAATCCTGTAGTTGCGTTCGCAACCACAGAATTTGAGAGCAGCAACTCGCCGCAGCTACATACTCCGCCTCGGCAGTGGATGTGGATGCACAGTTTTGCTTCTTAGATGACCAACTTACTAGTTTGTCACCTAAGAATTGTAGTCCTCCTGATGTACTTTTCCTGTCCATCTTCCTGCAAAATCCGTGTCAGTATAACCAAGTAATTGAAAATTTGAGTTCTTAGGATACCATAGTCCAAGTGTTGGGGATCCTTTGAGATACTTCATTATTCTCTTCACAGCCAGCATGTGCGACTCCTTTGGATTGGTTTGGAACCGAGCGCATAGACATGTGGCGAAAACAATGTCAGGTCTGCTGGCTGTGAGATACAAGAGTGATCCGATAATTCCCCGATATGTGGTTGGATTGACTGGCTTTCCATCTGGGTCTGAGTCAAGCTTACAGGAAGGAGACATTGGGGTGTTCTTCGTAGTTGAATTATCCAAGTTGTACTTCTTGAGTATCTCGTGGATGTACTTTGATTGGTTAATAAAGATGCCTTCTGAAAGTTGTTTAACTTGAAGTCCAAGAAAAAAATTGAGTTCTCCCATCATGCTCATTTCGAATTTTGTCTTCATTAAATCGCCAAATTCTTTGCACAATTTCGAATTTGGGGACCCAAAGATAATATCATCAACATATATTTGAACGAGGAGAATCCCAGATTTATGTCTTTTAATGAAGAGTGTCGTGTCAATCTTTCCTTTCGTGAACCCTGATTTAATCAAAAAATCTGGAGTGCCTCGTACCAAGCACGTGGGGCTTGTTTTAGTCCATATAGAGCTTTCTCTAGAAAGTACACATGATCAGGATGAGTTTCACTCACAAAGCCTGCAGGTTGAGCTACGTAAACTTCTTCTTTCAGTACCCCGTTGAGGAAGGCTGTCTTGACGTCCATCTGGTAAACAGTAAAGTTTTTGTGAGCAGCATACGCAAGAAATAGTCGGATGGCCTCAATACGAGCAACTGGAGCAAATGTTTCGTCGTAGTCAATTCCTTCTTGTTGATTGTATCCTTTTGCCACCAATCGGGCCTTGTTCCGAATGACGATTCCATCTTCATCTCTTTTGTTTTTGAAGACCCACTTGGTTCCTATAATTATTTTGCCTTGTGGTCTTGGGACTAATTTCCACACTTGGAGTCGCTCAAATTGATTGATTTCTTCCTGCATGGCTTGTATCCAGTCTGGATCAGCTAATGCATCTTCGATCTTACTTGGTTCGCTTTGACTTAGAAAGCATGCATATAAATTCTCGTTTATTGTTGAGGAGCGTGTGCTTATTCCTTGATTTGGATCTCCGATAATTTGAGACGTTGGGTGAGCTCTTGTCCATTTCCTTGTGTAAGGAAGTGGTTGACTCAATTCCTCATGGTCAAGTTCCTCGCTAGGTTCAGCTTCGCTGGTACTAGAGATTTCAATTGGAGTTTGATCTTTGTTACCTGAATTATCCGATGGGACATTCCCTGCATCTTCATTGTGGATTTGCTGAGGATTAGTTGGGAGCTGAGGTGGGATACTTGAAGTCATCTCATCAGCCTCTGTTGAAGTGTGTATAGACGGAACTGTTGTATTATTTAGTTGTGGGCGAGGGCATATATATAGCTGATCAAACAGGAGATTCAGTTCGTCTTCATCAAATGTCTGTGAAGTAGATGATCCTTCTTCGGTTGAAGAGTTATGTTGATCTTCAGTCAATACTCTTAAGACTCCAGGTTGTGGACTTATCTGTTCAGCAGCAGTAGATGGCGCTTCATCGAACGTAACATTTGCACTTTCCATGGCGGTTCGTTTTTGTGGCAGGTAGACTCTGTATGCCTTGGACTCAGCAGAGTATCCAATGAATATCCCTTCGACTGCTTTAGGATCGAATTTTCCTCGGTCTTCTCTATCATTTAGAAAGAAGCATTTGCAGCCAAATACTCGAAGAAACTTGATGTTTGGTATTCTTTTGTTGATGAGCTCGTAAGGAGTTTTTCCGAATCTTTTATGAATGCTAGTTCTGTTCTGAGTGAAACAGGCTGTGTTTACTGCTTCGGCCCAGAGAAAATGAGGAAGTTTCGATTGTATCAGCATTGTACGAGCTGCTTCAACTAGACTACGATTTCTTCTTTCCACAACCCCATTCTGTTGGGGTGTCCTCGCTGCTGCGAATTGCTGAGTGATTCCGAGTGATGAATAGAAATTGTCAAGCAATTGATTCTTAAATTCAGTACCATTGTCAGTTCGAATCACTTGAACATTGCATTCCAGTGAGTTCTGAGTTTTCCTCACAAAATCTATGATCAAGTCGGGCGTCTCATCTTTTGTCCTAAGGTATCTGGTCCACGTATATCGAGAGAAATCATCCACTATTACCAGAACGTATTTTCGTCCGTTGATGCTTTGTACTCTCATAGGTCCACACAGATCCATGTGCAGGAGTTCTAGTGGTCGGGACGTTGAAGCTACGAGCTTTGCCTTGTGTGATGCTCTTCTCATTTTCCCCATTTTGCACGCACTGCAGAGATGTTCCTTGTGATATTTAAGGCTGGTAATCCACTCACTAGTTTGTCAGTGTGTAGTCTATTCAACGTTTTGATGTTGAGGTGGGATAGTCTTTGATGCCAAAGGTCACTTTGTTGAATTGAGTTCTTCGTCATGAGACACAGTTTGGACGAGGGTCGAGTAGTTTTCAAATCGATGGTATAAAGATATGTGTTCCTTGTTCCAGTTAGAAGGTCTCGACCACTCTTATCAGCAATACTGCAACCTTCAGCATGAAATTGAACATTTAGTTGTCTGTCGCAGAATTGACCAATGCTGAAGAGATTATGACTGAGACCCTCAACATATGAAACCCCCTTGATTGTCAGGTTGTTATGAATTAGATCGCCATGTCCTAAGATAGGAGCCGCGTGGTTGTTTCCAAAGCGCACATTTCCACCGAATTGTTCGGTGTAGTTACTCAAAAGCTCTTTTCTTCCAGTCATGTGTGTAGAGCAACCAGAATCAAGTATCCACACATGACGGATCTGCAAGAAATAATCAATGGGATTTAGGTACCATTTAAGGACGGGTCCTCCCTTATTAGTTTTATAGTCTATGTATGCCTTTCTTATGGGTCTGTTTCTAAGGTCAGTATTAAATTTATCTACAACTCCAGTTGATTGCTTAGGGACCCATATCTTTTTAATTCCAAAAGGATGACAGTGATTTGTCCATGTTCTGAGTTCTTGTTTTGTAACCCATATGCTACGCATTCCTATAGCTTTGACTTTGTTGGCTTGTCCTTGTCTTTTGTCAGGTTTGTTCTTTGATTTAAGAGAAGATGGTGGTGTTTCCTTGGAAGTACTGACATTGGTAGATTGGTATTTAGCATTTAAGATAAAAGCATCATCGTAGCTAGAATAGTAGGTACGATTCTTAGTAGTCGTTACGGGCTTAAGAAAAATAGAAGAAGGTTCAGCATGATAATTATTAGCACACACTTGACGCCTATTACAAAAATTAGAACTAGACGCTTCAAAAACAACAGGCTGCTTCTTTTTAGAGGAATAAGCGACATCGTTCTTTGGTAGACTGTCTCCTATGGTTTTTTTCTTCCCTTTCTTATTTAGAGGATTGCCTGTGAGCACATGCAAGTATGGGTTAGTCAGCTTAGATTTGACAGATGCAATCTGCTTTCTTTTCTTCCTAGTGTCGGTGGGGATGGATATTTGACATTTGGTTAAAGGAATTTGTAGAGATCCTGAAGCTAATGTCGATTTGATTCTCGAGAGAGGAAATTATACTTAATAGAATTTTATTCTCTACTTGGAGAGTTATCTTTTCTGACTCTAGAGTTGAGACTGTAGTTCTGCTGCTATTGATTTGTTTTTCTAGTGAGGAGATTATACTAAGCAGTATTCCATTTTCTATCTGGAACTTTATCCTTTCAGATTCCAAGTTTGATTGCAAGTCAGACATTACTCTGATTTTAGTTGGTAAATATGCATTAGAGATATTTGGTTCTTCGACACCTACTTCATTAGACGAAGGGAGATAAATAAGTAAGTAGTCATCAGGATTAGATAATGGTCTTTCCCTCGTCTTGTAACTATTATTCAGTTCTTCATAGTTAATAGTAATTTCTGCCCAATCCTTCCTATTTCTCTTTTTCTCTTCTAGTGCATCATGCGCAGATGAGCTTGTGAAAGGCATTAGATAAGGCAGATTTAACCCGGAGAACTAACATCATAAAGAGGTAGTGGTCTCTTTACTATAGAGTTTGGATTGAAGCCTAATCCTTCATGTGGGTCATAGAATTCTATGTCTCTAGGCTTATTCATGAAGATCGTTCTATCTGATTGTCCTCTCCTAATAAGTAAGTCTTCTAGCTTCTTAATCTTGGCATACAATTTTGCACGTTCTTTATTTAGGATATCGAACTCGCATGTTTTGTTGATTCGCTCATCGTTGCAAGTTGTCAATTTGTCCTTTAGCTCACTAATCTGTGTTTTCAAACCTTCTATTTCTAAGTCACGACTATCAACTTTAGACTGTGCTACTTCTAGCAGACAGTCTAGGTTGCTATTCTCTCGTAATTGCTTAAGTAGACATGCATAATTATTGTCAAAACGAGCCTGTAAGTCATTGACCTTTGATTCAGATTCAGATAGGTTAGCTCTCAAGTCAACAAGCAAGTTTCTAATCTACATACTTCTTCACGGGTCGTATCTAGGATTTCTAATGTGTTAGATAACTTCACTTCTGTTGACCTGAGATATTTAAGTTCATTTTGAAGGATAATGTTTTTTTCTTGAAGTTCAGAATACAGTCTAAGGTTAAGAGTTTCTACCTCTTTTCCGGAAGACAGCTCCTTGTCTTCAGTATCAGCATTGGCTTCCATGTTCTTTTGCTCAGAGTCATCTTCTTCTACCAGAGCCATCAGGGCTATCTTCTCTGTCTCACTTTCAGATGTGTCGTCTAGCCAGTGGTCCTGTTCAGCCATCAATGCGGTTCCAGATTTCTTCTGCTTGAGCAGTTGAAGTTTTCTGGTGTAGTACTCTTCATTCTTTTCTTGGGAAGGTAACAGTCTCTAGCGAAGTGCCCAGGCTTTCCACAATTGAAGCATTTGCTAGGCTCAGGGTCATTCCTAGTATCAGGTTGTTGAAAAGGCTTTGGTGGCTGTTTGGAACTTGATGAGACTCTCTGACGATTGGCAGATGATGATGATTTTTTGAAATATTGTTTGCCATTCTTTTCGTTATAAAAGCCACGTGCTTCTCGAAATCTTTGAATTCAGGGTCTGATTCTGACTCAGAGTCTTCACTTTCTAATGGACTGGAGGACGTAACAGTCTTACTCTTTGCAGCTTTTGCACTTTTCTTAAGATTAGTATCTGTCACTAGGGCAACTGTGTCCATGATTGCTTTACCTTTCTTATCTCCGATCGCTTCATAAACATCGTCATTGTGCTGCTCCAGACTTTCGTAAACACTGTGAATATCAATCTGATCTAGGTCCTTGTTAAGCCTGAAGTGTGTGGTGACTCTCTTCCATTCTGGAGGTAGGGAGGTAAGAAATTTGACATTGAGTTCCATGTTAGTTTTTATGATGTTTATCTTCCTTAGTTCGTTCACGAGGACCATGAACCTGTTGTAGGTCTCGCTGATTTGCTCATCGGGCTTAGCCTTGAATGAATCGTATGCTGCAAGGGTGTTGGCTTTCTTGGCTCTTAGTCCACTCTCTGTTCCTTGCATTAACTTTGAATCAGTATGTCATTAGGTAAGGCTTGCATCAAATAATTTCTTGCCAGAAGATCTGCTTTAGCTCGTTTCTTTTCTGCATCATTGTTTGCTGGAGTTTTGAGTATTGTGCTCTCTTGAACTGCTGGGGTGACGGTGTTGTCACCACGGACTGTGACCCAGAATTGTTGTGGTCCATTCTCAAGAGAATGATGAGTCTTCGCCATTGTCCTTTATTTCAAGAAAGTTCAGGAATCTGCTTCTCCAGACTCCAAAGTCTCCGCGCCTCAGAACTGGAACACGGATGTCGCTTCCCATGGCTAAGGAATCCATTTGTTGTTTGGTAGTGATCGTTACGTGGAAGTGATCTGCGAAATGAAATTTAGTTTCGAACAATTTTAGTCAAGTTTGAAATAAATAAGAATAATATTTAGTATTCTTATTTTATTTATATTATAATATGGTGGTTGTTGCAAGAAAAAAAATCGACTAGTCGATTTTACTTCAAAACTTTTGGTTCTTGCAACTCTTGTTAAGAAAATAAATCGGACGATTTAAGTTTTAAATTGATCGAACAGGTTAAGAGCTAGAATAGGATAGCACAGATCCTAATTGTGAAAATTGAGTGACTTGACGTTGATTTAAATCGGGCGACTCAGCTAATTTACTTGGATAGTTTAGGTCAGAAACTGAAATCGGACGAGATGTGTTTCGGACGAGAGTTAAACGGATTTGATTCGGATGACTTTAGTTAAAAGGAGAAATCAGACGCTTTGAAACTTATGACTTAAATCGGACGATTTGCGGTAAGGTAAGAATGTGTCAATCGGACAATTTGAGCGAAGTCGTGTAAGGTTAAATCAAGCGATTTTATTAATCGGATGATTTATTAAATCGGCGATTTGACTCAAACTACCAATTAGTGTTTTGAAGAGAATTCATGTTCGCTACAGTGAAATTGGGCGATTCTGTGGAATCATACGATTTCCTCTTGCAGTAGGAAGGAAATCGGGCGATTTAGTCTTAGAGACTGGAAATCGTCGAGGCTTAAATCGGACGATTGTGGTGCAATCGACCGATTTTCCCTTATATGATAGGAATCGGGCGATTCCTGCGAAATTAAAGCATCTCCATCGAATCCTTCAAAATTCAAGAAGCTGTGTGAAAAAATCTACCCGAAAGTGAAGAACAGACCCAGTAAAAATAAATTTCAGACTCAATTTTCTGGTTTCAAAACAACTCAAACTTGACTATAATCTATGTGAAAGAACAGAAATGCACTCATTAACGATTTTCCTCACCAAAAGATGGTTAAAAAACGATTTAAAAGGCACATCAATGAAAAATCGAAAATGGATTTTGAGCAACAGTTCTTTC
Source organism: Craterostigma plantagineum (assembly GCA_027422505.1). Lineage (NCBI taxonomy): Eukaryota > Viridiplantae > Streptophyta > Magnoliopsida > Lamiales > Linderniaceae > Craterostigma > Craterostigma plantagineum. Next base: position 12,750 of record JAPQWV010004881.1, read on the forward strand.
AAATCTTTTCAGAATCGAACAAAACTGGATTCAAATTTATGAGATCGATCCACGTTTGGCTCTGATACCACTTGATGGTCCACTTGTTACCAAACAAGGATCAAAAGATTATTAGAAAGATTAAGACCGTATGAAGCACCTTTTAGTGTGTGTTTGTGTGTGTGTTTGTCGAGAACTGCTTCAAGGAATTTTCTTTTGATAAACCCTAACAAGGGTAAATATGGGCTTTATATACCACAACTCTTTGGTATATTAAAGCCCGAGTCCAAAACTTCTACAAAATACAAGTTGTCTCCCCAAACTACTACAACCCAAGAACAAGAAACAAAGACTCAAAACTTAAATAACTAGAGGACACTACAACTAATTCTTAACAAAAGTTCTTCGATGGCTTTAAACATTCAAATATCCAGTTTCATCTAAACTCAAATTACAGTCGAAGATGCAGATTTTCCGAAGATTCACACTATCAAATTCATAAAGAACATCGAAACTATCTTAAGTAGAGGCATTAATCTCAGATAACACTCATAATCAAGCCTAAATCACTATAAAATAGTATACGGTTTCTCAGTTTTGAAGAATAGTCGAGAATCTAAACCTAAACATGCGAAAAACTACAAAATGCAGATGCTAACTAAGTTGAATCACAAGCAAATGTCAAAATAATCTCATTTCTACCTTAAACAGACAAATTGTTGCGAAAAATCGAAAGATTTTTGCGAAAATGAGACTGTCTGTGAAAGTTTTGCGAGAGAGATTTTTTTGCGATTTAGGGTTGCGTGAGAAAAAGTTTTTCGACTGACATAAAGGTGAACTTTTATTTACTTGCTGTAATTCAATGTTGGGTTTGCGATTTGACGTTTTGCGATTAAATGGATCGGGCCCATTACTATTTGCGCTCGAGAAATTTTCGATTCGAAAATTGCTCTTTAATTCAATTTTCTCGATCGCAAATTATCGCGGCTAGTCAAATTCGTTCCCATCACTGTTTACGATCGAGAAACTTTAGATTGCGAATTAATTCAAATTTCCAGTTTCTCGATAGTAAGTTCTTCTAAAGAATTTCAGATTGACCCCTATTTCAAAATAAAACCCATTATAAGGCTCCCCCTTAGTAATTAAAATAAATGCAATTAACTAACTCCCTGTATTTTCCGTGTAGTAACGTCTAGCTCCCCTGGCAGAAGTTTAAAAATTTGTACCACTTAGAGATAAACGTTAGTAATAATGGAGTTTAATCAACAATTTAGTTTTGGCAATGTTATTTGTGAAATATCTGGTCTTGTGTCTAGCTCCTCTCTTTGTAGTGTCGACGTCTCACTCCTTGAGCTTGAAAGATCTGAAATACTCGGAGATAAACGTCAAAATATTTGGAGCTAAACCACGATTTTTATACTCCCCCTCAAATGATGCACAAGAATTAACTAATTATGCAAGCATATTAAATCAATTCAAGTCTCGAGCATAAAAACACAGAAATTTATCAAGTAAGTACGTGTACATGGTCCCCGAAAACATGTACTTCAAAATATTGCGAGGGTTAGAGCATAGTAAAACTTATCGCATTTAAACAATTCAGTACCAATGCAATCTAATATTGCATTTAGAATGTGCGATACACAAAAAAAAATTCGCATTTATTCAATTCAACGCATATGAAACATAACATTTCATGTCAAAATATGCGAAGTATATGAGTTTAAATTTTTCATTTTCATATATATATATATATTATTGTATTTTACTATTATTATAGTATGGGGTCAGATTATTTTGCTTCGATCAATCGTCAAGCCTAAAATTTTACGAGACATTTGAAAGAGAAAATGCCGTCAAGTCTTGTCGTCAAACTAAAGTCCTAAGTTCATAGACTGCTCCATTTCGACAACTCTCACAAGGTTCGCTCTTGCTCTCAATAATTTCTATCTTGGGATTTTTATATTATTATCACTCAAGTCAACACAAGCAGTTTCAAGTCAATTTACCTGTGATCGAGGCGTGTTTAATCATTTCACCCAAGCGAGAGACCGTCGATTGGAACAAAGGGGCGTAAAGGTTTTAGTTTGGCTAGGACTTAGAAGGGAAGGAATTTAGAGAAAAGTGAGCTTATCTCTTCGTCATCTTCCATTTCTACGTCCGTCTCCCCCCTTTTTTTCGGCGTCTTTCTTCTTTTCAATCTTTTCTCCCTCTTTTTCTTTTAAGAACTATCCCTTTTTATGTTATGCTCAAGCTGAAGCTCCGCTTCTCCATGAGGCTATAGGAGATTATCGTAGGCGAAGTTCTTCTTGTTGATTCTCGGGCCGTTACCGTGCTCCTCTTCTCTTAGTCCCTAGATAGGTTTCAGAGATTATCTATTTGGAAAAGTTCACGGTTATGGAATTCGTACCCGAGGCAGCGCTCCTCTTCTCGTTTCCCGATATAAGACCGGATTATCGTTGGAGAAGTTCACTTCGTGGTGCTCCTCTTCCAGCCGTTCTGACGAGCGTACGAGATTATCATTGGAGAAGTTCGCAGCAGGAACCATGCCACTTTCTACAAGGTAGTCGGAAGGCCGATTCCTTTGGTATTTGCGCGTTGAGCAATGCCTTCTTTTGTCATCATCCGACTTTTCTTTTGTTATCTCCCCCTTCTTTTCTCGTTTGAACAACCATTCGAAGAGTATAGATTTCGGTTGAAAGCTGGAAATGGGTTTCAAATGAAGAAAAGGACGTCGGAGAAGGCTCAAAGTGGATGACTAAGGGCAAGTGGGGGGAAAATTATATAAGGCCGAGTGAGGAATATCCTAAGCTCCCTTATCATTTTCCTAACGATCTGACGCAAGGTGAGTATGAAACCAAGAATCACTAGGTAAGACAAGTAATTGATGTGTGACTCACTCGAGAAGTAGATCCAAAGAAAGAAAAAAGGAACAAGACTTGAATCCTCACGCATGTAGAGTGACTTTGTGTCTAGTGGAACAATCAACTGACCTTTTAGACACAAGAATGCGACTTAGACTGACAAAATTTAAGCAATTAAATCGATCGCATGTCGGGTAAAATTCTTGGTGACTTTAGATCAAAGCATTCTAAAGGATTTCGTCATACCCCACTATATTATAGATATATGTATATATATTCATTATTGTTATTTATTATTTATTATTATATTTTTATTTATATATTACTACCTCCGTCCCGTTATTTTTATCACATGTATTGGTGGGCACGGATATTAAGGTGGTATTATTATATTAATATAGTATAATGAAAAGGTAATAAAGTGTGTATTTTGACACGTCTTTAAGAATATTTAATATTATTTTATTGATTGTTTGTGATAATTTTTTACTAAATAAGGAAATGTGATAAAATTAGTGGGACGCCCGAAATGGCAAAATGTGATAAAATTGATGGGACGGAGGTAGTATTTATTATATATATATATATATATATTATTTTAATATCTCGCAAGATAGGGACAAATAAGCATAGAAAACACGTAGAATAGAGCATGTGATAGCACAGAAGATCAGGTAATGCACATATTACGGAAGATTCAACATGCCTAATTTTCCGACAAGGAATTGGAATCGTTTCTCATCCGAGGCCTGGTGAAAATGTCGGCTAGTTGAAACTCCGTGTTCACAAAGTACATCTCTATCGTGCCTTTTTCTACGTGATCTTTGATAAAATGATATCTAATGTCTATGTGTTTTGTGCGTGAATGATGAACAGGATTGCAAGTAATGGCAATTGCACTCTGACTATCACTATATATGGGTATATTAGTTAGATAGTACCCATAGTCGCGAAGCTGTGTCCGCATCCACCTCTGTGAGCAACAGCTGGCGGCAGCTACGTATTCTGCTTCTGCCGTCGAAGTGGACACACAGTTCTGCTTTTTGGATGACCAGCAGACCAGCTTTTCGCCTAGAAATTGAGCGCCATCGGACGTGCTTTTCCTGTCCATTCGGCAACCTGCATAGTCAGCGTCAGTGTAGCCGATAAGTTTGAAATTCGTACCCTTTGGATACCATAGGCCAAGGGTAGAGGTGCCCTTAAGGTAGCGAAGAATTCTTTTGACCGCGAGCATATGAGATTCTTTGGGTTCGGCTTGAAAACGGGCACACAAGCAGGTGGCAAACATGATATGCGGCCGGCTCGAAGTGAGGTAGAGAAGAGATCTAATGATACTGCGATTATAGTGTGATGTCGACCGATTTACCAGAGGGATCGGCATCCAACTTGCACCTTGGTGACATAGGAGTGCTGAGAGGCTTGCTCTGGTCTTGATGAAACTTCTTCAGAATATCCTTGATGTATTTTGTTTGACTGATGAAAATTCCATCATTGAGCTGCCTGACCTGAAGGCCTACGAAAATTGCATCTCTCCCATGTGACTCATTTCGAATTTGCTCTTCATGAGATCTCCAATTATAGGGTGGAGATTATGAGACATTCTTACTTGGAGATTACGTCAATAATCGACTGATGTCAAAATTTGTGTTTATACTGAGGGTGCCAAAATCAAGTGATGATGAAGTAAAGGTTTCACATGTTTTTAGAGTCGATTGGGAGGAGGAGTACAATTATTTATTCTTCAAGCGAAGAGTACGATGTCATTAGCTATTTTTTGTTATTTTTCATCATTAGATATAACATAGGGATTTATATATTACGTTTTCTTATGCAGTTTACGATTTTGATGTTTCTAATCGACAAGTATTATATTATTACATGTTTCGTATTAACACATATTTAATTTATAATAGTAAATTAAATTACCTATAATATTAAGACCGTGCATTGCACGGGCAAAAAACTAGTATATGTATATATGGGGTTAGAGGTTTACGTGTTGTGTGTGTATATATATATATATTATATTATATTATATTATATTATACAAAGGAATAACTATTAAACATTCCTTAATATGAAAGGCAAACTCATCACCTCTACTCGTAACCCTCACCTTTTTCCAATACTTAGTATAGTTATATATCCAGCTACACACACGAACAAACAAGAAAGGAGAGAGAAGGTAGGAAATATTAACGAAGAGCGGAGAGTATTTAAGAAAAAAAATTATACGGGTCTTCCGCGACTTACATTGCAAATATCCGCCAATAATTATTGTTAGAAAACGAGGGTCGCGACCCGCGGTCAACGGTCAACATCGATTAACATTATGACAGGTTACATATCCCATTGAAGAAAATTGTAGTACATGTTAATTATCGCTGAATGTTAATAAGACCTTTTCGCCAACTCTAGCGCAAAGAAACACGTCCCATTTATGTGACTATGTTTTTGTTTTTAGGTATTCTTTCTCTGAGTGTTCTCGGTCCCTTTTCTTATGCAATGCTCAAAGCACATACACGTAGTCTCCACTTAGCATGTACGTACACCAACCCATTTGTTAGATTTTCGACACGTCAACGAAAAATTCCACTATCGAAAATCTAAGCGAGTTTGATTTTACTCAACTGGACAGGTTGGACATGCTGTCAGAATGTTGATAGTTGTTGACATTGACCGGGAGCATGACAAGCTAGTGATGGCGAGTGGGAATCAACAATATATGTTGAGGAAATGTGAGAGTTGTGGCCACTTGGTCAAGCATGTTGGATATGGCCGCACTTGGTTTTCGGATTAGAGCACTTGTTGGATTTGGTGTCAGCACTAATGGCTGGCGCGCACGGTATGGTGCGCTCGGCAGCAACGCGAGACACTTTGTGCGTGCACAACGCCGGCACCACGCGGAACTGTAAGCGACATTGGGTGTTACTGCCGACACTGGGTCGCGACAACGAGGTAGCGGGCAACTGGCATGTTTGCTTTGTCATGATCCTACTACCACATCAGCATTCCACTAGCATTGGATAGGATTGACTACGCCAAGCCCGTCATGACTGGAAAAGGCTAGCGATTGGCCACTACCCTAACAAGACCCCGTCGTGCCAGAAAAGCGAAATCTGGCACTGGCCAAGGAGGCCAAATGTCCTTGACACCCTACCAAGCCAGGAAAGTAAGCCAAGGCACTGTTGGGAAGCTCAAACGTCTCTCTATTATGGCCCTGACCCATCAGAAAAAAAGCCCGCAACAGGCGAACTCATTGGCGCCTAACTCTTCCATGGGCGATTTGAAGACCATAAACTTTAGTCACTTGAGTTGCCTTGGCTGACATCTAGATAAAGATCAAGAGCCATTCACTTGCACTAAACCTTTTGATGAAAATAGTGAGTGTTGTAGAAAGTATGCAAGTAGCAACTAGTGTGTGAGCAACTTGTGTTGTGCAAGTGTTGAGTACTAGTTCTTCCACAATCTCGGGGCCTCATTCCGAAAGTAAAAAAAAAAAGAGTGGGTTGAGAGGATTGCCTCTTGCCCTGTTTCGTGTTTATTTGATTCTCGTTTATGTGAGTTCAAACCTAGCTAAAACAACTTCATCTTCAGTAACAAGGAGTTAGTCTTGAAGCATGCCGTTCTCTTACACGCAGTTTCCACAATTGCCCTATTCAGCCCAAACTTAACAGCGAAAAATTCTAGGCTAGCGGTTGGCCAGGACTCTGACAAGACTGTCGTGCCAGAAAAGCGAAATCTGGCACTGGCCAAAGAGGCCAAACGTCCATGACACCCCGCCAAGCCAGGAAAGAAAGCCAATGTACTATTGAAAAGCTCAAATGTCCCTGCTGTGGCCCTGACCCGTTAGAAAAATAGCCGTAGTGGACGAACTCATTGGCGTCCAGCTCTTCCGTGGGCGATTTGAAGGCCAGAAACTTTAGTCTCTTGAGCTGCCTTGGCCGAGATCTATATAAAGAGCAAGAGCCATTCACTTGGCACCAAGACCCTTTGGCGAAAATAGTGAGTGCTGTAAAAAGTGTGCAAGTAGCTTCTTAGTGTGTGAGCAACTTGTTTGTGCGAGTGTTGAGTGCTGGTTCTTCCCCAATCTTAGGTCCCCGTTCTAAAATAATAAAAGAGTGGGTTGGGAGAATTGCCTCCCGTAAATTGTTGTGTTTCGTTATTTGATTCTCATTGGTGTGACTTCAAAGCTAAGCCGAATCACTCTCTAAGTAAACAAGGTGTTAAGTCTTAAGTCTCTTAGGCGCAGTTTCTGCAGTTGCCCCCCCACTCAGCCCAAACTTAAGAGAGAAAGATTCTACGTTATTTGGGTCCGTGACACATGCCTTCATCGTTGAAACAAATTAATTAAATTTCAGCATACTAACTAATTTTTGTATGCGCACCAGATGGGTTCTTTTCTATCCATCCCTTATTCCCGATCTTTGTAAATTGTTTATAATTTTTAATTTCTACTCACGACCACCGATACTGATCGAAATGGAACGTTAGAGCCAAGGATGGCGATTGTCCGACACCCAACAGGTCAAGTGCTTGGAGATATGGTGATGAAAGAATGGGTGTTAAACAGGTCAAGTGCTTGGAGATATGGTGATGAAAGAATGGGTGTTTTTGTTTTTTGCTGACGAGGTATTTTTAACTAGACAGTCGAAGCGAAAATAAAGCAACATTAAAGCCAGCCGTACCACAAGCCAATAGAAACTCATTAGCTAACTTCTAAAAAAGTCGAGCAAACTTGCAATCGGGAAAATTTTCTAAGCTCAGCAAAATTTTACATGTGAAGATGTAGTGTGAAGTTCCTCCCTCCCACAAGCACAAATATATTTACAGAAACAGAAAAACGTTCATATTTAAAATTCTTACAATCTTATTCCTACAGCGAACAACTAGGATCTCGGTCGAGCTTGATCACCCTCGTGTTGTACGATCCACATAATCCACACTTGTGATATAGCCAATGAAACGGCGCAACTGCTTTCCTATCACAGTCGTTGCACAATATATCCTGCAAAATTTCAATCAACAAATAAATGAACTAACTGATTATATGAAAAGAAATATATATATATATATATATATTATATATAATGGAATGATTATATAATTTCTCGCTCTCCTCACATGACAGCGATTTCTATACTCTTCGGGAAGAACCTCTGAAGCCATTAAAGCATCGAGCATACCAAAGTACACCGACATGTCTCCCATCGACTTGCTGCAGATGGGACAGATATAGTGCGTGCATGCATACGCCTATATAAAATATTTTACTTTGGCATTAAATTCATCACACTCTCATCATATAATCAATTAATAACAAGAAAACGAAAGAAAAACCTGGAAGCACGCAGAATGCATATAATGGCCACAAGGTAGGGCCCGAACGGCCGTACTCGACGTGAACAAAAAATCACAGCATATAGGGCAGTTTGTTTCGAGACCCTTCTCTCTGCATTTGTGGTCGACCAACTTCATTCCCAAGCAACAGTTGCATGTCATGCAATGGAAGAAGTCTTTGCCCAGTCCTTTACCTACACGGCACAAGTTGCAGAAGGGACAGTGATATACTTCCCTGCGGAAAACACGACAGAATGATTGAGTTACTATACGTATTCTCTTCGATCCATCATATGTAACAATCCAAAACATGCATCACTTAGTTACCGTTCGTCGTCGAAGAACTTGCAGCTGCTGCAATAGTATTGTGCCATAACGAGCCCATTACAAGAAGGGGTTTGGCAGACTCGTCCTATTGGTTGGATTTGGAGGCAATTCATGCACATCATCTCAGTAGTTGCCTTCCTACAAAGAGTGAGTCAGGGGGAAAGTTAGAAGATCCATGCTCTAGTTTTTAACCAATCAACTAGAGGAAGAATAATTCTATCCTACCTATCCATTGAGTGGTCACTGACTTCGTCATGGCAAAATCTGCATGCAAATAGTTTTCCACAACAAGCTGCTCGAAGCTTGCAGTTTCTTTTGTAATGCTCACATCCAAAGATGTGTTTCTCTGGATCACGAAATGATGGGGAACATCCGATCAAATCTGTACCATCCTCAGCTTCACCCATTTCCAGTTGCGAACTTTTCTGCTGAGAGGCTATCCACCGACTGAACAGTAGTAGCAGCAAAGCGACGAACAAATTGAAGCAAGGAAAGGCAGGGAGTCACAGAAAAGTATTGTAGAAAGGAAAAGAAAGTGTAGAACAAACCTGGTCATTAGGTTTTGAATCAGATAAGCTTTTCTTCTTGGATCAAGAGTGGGATCGCGAGAAACCTTCCTGATTTCTGACTCAAGCTCGTTTTGGTTCATTCGAAAAATATCTTTCCATCCAGGCTTGAATGGGTTGTCATTTTGGTCACAGATTCATGCATACCATTTTCTGAAACTGGTGGATGGATATGATAATATCATGCAAGTAAGTGGATGACATTACATGTCTTGTTCTTGTTGCTAAATAATTATTTATATAACTTCTGGCTAAACGATATATAAAGTACTGCATACCTTGTGATATATTTACTATTCTCCAATGCAGATGCCTCCGAAGAAGCCGACCCTATCCACCATTCGTTAAGCCACTCGCTAAACATGGTATTCTTTGTTGCATGCTTCCACGTATCCATCATTTTATTTTGCTCTTCCTGAGTAAGGGCTGATGTCACCCAAGGCAGCATTGACTGGAGCACTTCAGCTCCTGTTGTACCGATTATCCGGCAACAAGTTTGTCTTGCTCCTCAACAGAGAAATGCAAGTCAAACAAAGGCCAGAGTTCAACCTCTTCGCGCATAACATGGTGATCCAAAGTTACTTTGATGGATTTGCACATGCCTTGAATCTTTGTTGCTAGATCGTTGTACTTCTTCAAAGAACCACCACAGAGATCGCCGTTTGAAGCACAGTTAAGATTCTCATGAAGTACAGAGAGCTCGATCAATGCTGATGATATATCCTCAAACAGCTCTTCTTCTTGCTTATGATCCAAGGTGTAAGAATGGCTGACGTTGTGTAGTGTTTCCTTAGCTTCCAATGCAGGGAACACGATATCATCTTCAGCATTGCTGTGAGCTCTATACAGACCCCCAAGAAGCCGAAACCTACCGGTGAACTGTCTGAGAAAAGTTTCACTGCAATCACTCAGCTTTCCAGATTCAGCATCTAGAAATTCCAAATCTTTACGGATTGCTTTATGGAATTTGAAAATGTTATCAATCGGCCGGGATGTAAGACCTTGTGAGCTAGGGCTGCTCTCAGCTTCCCAATTGAAAAGCTGGAATTCAGAGAAGGTGCACTCGGCCCAAAAGTGAGGGAGCGCAGAGCTTTTGCAGTCGCTAAGGAATTAGTTCCTCGATTGTTGTTACTGAATCCCAGACCAGGAACACAACAAGACAGGCTTGATTTTGGGGAACCGTTTCTTACCTCTAAAGGTAATATGCCTTCTCCCTCTACAACAGTAGTCATCTCAGCATGCTCTGAAGAAGCTGATGAGCTTTCAGCAGCAGGACAACAGCAGTGACACGAGCTCGATCCTTGTGCTTCATTGAGCTCCTTCACAGGACAACAGCCAATTGCTCTAGCAGATAAACACATTTCACCAGAGTAACCTTTGCATGCCCACCCGGTAAACAGAGTGACTAGGGCAGTATCTGAAGCCGGAGCTGCAAAAAATTATTTCATTTGTTAAAACGTAGCATACTAATTACCTAAATGAATGGCAGCATCTCGTGATAAACAACCTGCATAAAAAATAGGACGATGATTACCTGCCATATGCATGTTATTTAGGAAACAACGAGCTTCCTCTTCACTCAGAAGCCAACAACAACCATGGTAAAACACATTCAATCAGTCTCAAGGGCATAACACACAAACTCTGATACAGAAGTTCACGCTGCCGTTCAGGCTGAAAAGCTTCCTTGCAAGTGGAAGGACCTGTTATGTTGGAGATCGTAATCAGGTTTGCAGCAAAATTTGAAGACACGAACATTGTAAATTATTTAAGGCTAATTGCATATAACCCGTGGTTTAAAATCTAAGCATCAAAACCCCTCTGGTTTGGAAAATGTGTAAAATACCCTCTTGGTTTATTTAATATTGCACTCTTTGCTTTTATACCCTCTAATTGGGGGTAGAATGCTAATTGTAGATAACACCGGGGGTATGGTGCTAAGTTTAGATAACACCGGGGATACGGTGCTAAATTTTGACGAAGGGAGTTTCACGGAATAAAAAAAATATGGTATGCACTTCAGTATAACCACATGGAGGTATAGTATATTTTACTCATTTTCAAAACCCAGCTAGCCCGTAGAACTATATACACTGGCGGACATAAATTTATGAAGATAAATAAATTACTGTATCTATTATACATGCAATCGTGCAAAAGCACATAAATCCAGTAAGTGAAATAACCTGAGTTTCCTCGTTGCGAAAATGCAGCGTAATGGTGTCCATTATATGATCGGCCTGTGAGCACAACTCAGAATAAAACTCTGCAGATGAGTTAGCTCCAGCGCTTTCAATATTTTCTATCAAGCATCTAAACTTGTCAAACTCATTCTCTTCTGCTGCATGCTCTTGGACAAAAGACATTTCTGCATCTACAGCAGGGAATATAACATTGTCCTCTGCAATACTGCAGCCAAAACAAGATGATTTCCGGTAAGATTAAAAAGAACATCCATGAGATGCTGAAAAAGTTGTTTCTTACAATAGCATGATTCTCAACATGCACATCACGTTACAAGAGAAACATGACAGCAAAATCTCGACCAAACAAGACTTTAGTTTCCGAGGCATGTTTTACTTCATGATTTGGCTAACCTGTATCACACATAGGATGGGACCAGAACTCTTCTGGTAAATGAACCAGAAATGCTACATCGTACACATTAAGAGCCACTACTGGAGTGGAAAGACCGAAATCAAGCAGAAAATTCTTTCTTATTTAAAAGAAATTAGAAAACAAGGACACCACGAGGGAAAGCACAGAAAAAGTACATTACCTATGGAATATGCAGACTTCAGCTATGAACTGGAGTCGCCTATTGAAGGCAGACAGGTCAAATATGTCTCCGTTAGACTTAATACTTCTAGCAGCTTCAGCTATATCACACAGTTCTTTCTCAATAGCCTTATGCCAGTGTAATATATCATCCACTGGATGATGGGAAGAAGACATACTAATGTTACGACCAGAAAGACGATCTATCTCAGGCATATTGTCATATGAACAAGAACAGTGTCTGCTCTGAAGCCGACCAGAGGACCTCGAAAGAGTAGGGTCACGCTTACGCTTGTGGCCCTTCTTTCTTCCGTCCATCCAGTTGAATATAATCTTCAAATAAGGAAAAGCGGAAAGAAGTCAGATAGCATAAGCACGGGCCTAACGACTGATTACTTCTTAAAAGTATCCAACCTCTTGAAGCAGCTTTTCGTCAGGGATTATTTTTAGCAAGCACTTGCGCATATCCTGCCTTTCATCGGCAGATATTGATGAGGACAGCCAAGGCAAGAATTCTGCCATCATGTTTACTGGAATGCTGCACAAGAATTGCCATACCAAAGATGCCTGCTCTTCAAATGAAAACTTCTCATTGAGCAAGGGGAAAACCTGAAACTCAAAGGAACTGATGAGTCCTTCGACAAGAAGTAAGAATATGTAAAAATCCTATTATTACATTGACAA